>JADGKD010001787.1:0-16430 GCA_026955015.1 Nowakowskiella sp. JEL0078
TGAATTTTTAATGATTGTTAATCAAAAATTTACTAACAGAAGAGAATTATAATTCTGAATTTCCTTTGCGAATTAAATTTCGATGAAATCATTTAATACATTTTACTTATTATTGCATTCCATTTCGCTTCAATTACCTCTGAATAATTATGTTTAAAACATAACTAATCATTTATTAATTGAGAAAGAATCAAATTACAAAACAAATCCTTATATTGATTTTGAGCTCGTCATCATTGTCAGAAAATCAAGTTATGATGAAATACAAATACTTCAACATTTCACATTTACATTAAAATCACATACAATTTATTTGAAACAAATATAATTCGCAAGAATTTGAAAAAGTTACATTGATCCGTGGAATGTTCTTGCTATAACTTCTCTCTGTTGAGAAGGAGTCAATCGTGCAAAGTGCACAGCGTAACCTGACACACGGATGGTAAGGTTCGGGTATTTTTCTGGATGATCCATAGCATCAACGAGGGTTTCTCTGTTAAAGACGTTCACATTAACATGAAAACCTTTGTTAATAAAATAGCCATCCATGATTGATACTAAGTTCTCTGTACGCTCGTCACTCGTTTTGCCCAAAGATTGTGGTACAATTGAGAACGTGTTTGAAACGCCATCCAGACAACATGGCGCATATGGCACTTTCGCAATCGAATTAAGGGCTCCCAAAGCACCGCTAACCTCTCGTCCGTGCATTGGGTTCGCTCCTGGTGCAAAGGGTTCTCCTTTCTTTCTGCCATCCGGAGTGGACCCTGTCGCGTTACCATATACGACGTTCGACGTGATTGTCAAAACCGATAAAGTGTGCTCAGCTCCACGATATGTTGGAGTAATTTTTAGTTTATTCCAGAATGTCATTGGAATCTGACGAGCAAATACATCAACAAGATCGTCATCGTTGCCATATTTCGGGAAATCACCTTCAATACGGAAGTCTGTTGTCAGTCCTGACTTGGGGTCTCGAATTGGATAGACTTTTGCATACTTGATAGCGGAAAGTGAGTCGGCGACAATGGAGAGTCCAGCAATACCAAAAGCCATCAATCGACGAACTTTAGTGTCATGGAGAGCCATTTGTATGTTTTCGTAACAGTAACGATCATGTGAATAGTGAATTACGTTCATTGTATTCACATATAATGCCGCAAGCCAGTCCATTGCAACGTCAAACTTCTCAACAAACCAATCGAATGGAATCGCAGAGTCTGGTCCATCTGTAAGTGGCATAGGTCCCCAATCAGGTCCAACTTGTTTTCCAGAGGTTTCATCTTTACCACGGTTCAGAACATATAACATCAATTTTGCTAGGTTACATCTAGCACCAAAGAATTGCATATCCTTTCCAACACGCATAGCAGAAACGCAGCACGCAATTGAATAATCATCACCAAATAGAGGACGCATGTGTTCATCACTCTCGTATTGAATTGATGAAGTTGTAATTGATATGTGTGCACAGTATTTTTTGAAGTTTTCAGGTAGAGTTGAAGACCACAATATTGTCATATTTGGCTCAGGAGCTGGTCCCAGGTTATGAAGTGTACGTAAGAACCGGAATGTTGTTTTAGTTACTAGCGGCCTACTGTCTTCTCCAATTCCTCCCAAGCCAGCTGTGACCCATGTTGGATCTCCGGCAAAGAGTTCATCGTATTCCTTAGTTCGTAGATGCCTCACAAGCCTAAGTTTAATTACAAGTTGATCGATATACTCTTGGGCTTGTTCCTCTGTTATCAATCCCGACCGAAGATCAGTTTCAATATATATATCCAAAAATGCATCTATTCTGCCAATTGACATTGCTGCACCATCCTGCTCTTTGACTGCTGATAAATACCCGAAGTAAATCCATTGAACTGCTTCATGAGCATTTTTAGCAGGTTTTGAAACATCAAAACCGTGATCGAGAGCCATTTTTTGTAGGGCACGGAGAGCTCGAATTTGTTCAGAGATATCTTCACGTAATCGCATCACTGATTCAGATAAAATTCCGTCGGTTCCTGTCATCCCAAGTTTGTCCTTTTCCTTAGCTTCAACAAGCTTATCAATACCGTAGAGAGCAATCCGACGATAATCACCGATTATTCTACCTCGACCATATCCATCACTACCAACATTTAGAAACTTCACAGTCATTTGTATAATTATAAATTTGACTTACGGGAGCCCCGTGATAATATGGTTTGAACGTGCAGCTCGCATTTCTGGGGTGTACATGTCGAAGACAGCATCATTGTGTGTTTTCCTGTGTTTCGTGTATATTTCCTCTACTAATGGATCCGCTGTATATCCATATGCTTTTAAAGATGATCTAACCATATTAAATCCACCTTTTGGTTTGATCGCTCGGCGAAGTGGAGAATCGGTTTGAAGTCCAATAATAATATCATCTTCTTCATTTATACGACCTATTAATGTGATTTAGAATAATTTTAGACTGATGATTACAAATTAAAAGATGAACGAACCTGGTTTGTGGGAAGTAATGGTTGAAGGTGTATTGGCATCAACTTCCAAACATCCACCAGACTGCCGCTCTTTTAAAAGCAATTTCTCGCAATATTTCCAAATATTTTTGCTCTTTGATGTTGGATCAGCAAGGAAACTGTCATCGCCAAGATATGGTGTGTAATTTTTCTGAATAAATTCCCTAACATTTATCTCAATGGCACCAGGAACAAGATTTGGAGCTGGATCGGCACCTTTTACCTTCTTTAAATTGGGAATACTTAAATTAAAAATTAAAAAAAATCTTTGTTTGAATACGAACTTCATTCATCATAAACGGGACGGGGAAAAAAGTTTTCGGGCCAGGGGTTTGAGTAGGCATTATTGATACTCAATTGATTGAAAAGCTTTAAATTTTATTTGACAGAAAAAAATTTTTTGAACTCCTTCTTATAGGGTTAGTGAGTCATGACAGCAAAATGTTACACTAGCGCCTTCCCGTTCGATTCCTGTCCCCACTCTGTTTTAACCGTTAACTGACTAACGTCGATTTATAAATCCAAGCGAAATTTCTCAACTTTTGATAGAAATTATCTTGTTATTATGGCTTTCGATATTGGTTCTACAGCTTCATCGCATTCTCTTCAAGAGGCTCTGGATATTGCATTCAAAGAAGCTGAGATATCTGCCGTGAAATTACACAAATTTCTTTCGGCTGAGGATTGTTTTGTTCATGAAGACGAAGACCATCACATGGACCTCGAAGATCTTTTGCGAGACGAGTATCATTCTCAAACTGATTTGTTTGGTGGACACCATGTGAAGCATTTCATAGGAAAGCCTCATCATTTAAGCGTTACTGCTTTTGATCCTGAGACTCACGATTATATGAATGAAAAGGGCTCAGTGCACTCGATTGAAACTCTTGGATCGTTGGAAGGTCCTGGTAATCGCTTTTTAGTTTTTCTTAATGGGTAAATAAAAATAAAATAAAACTTATATTTACATTTTCTAACTATAATTTTTTTTTTTTTTGGTAGATGCAAAGCCAGATGTCTTTATTGTGAAAACCCTGATACCTGGGAAGTCAAAAAAACAGATAATTTCATGGTAATAATCTCAAGTTTTTGCTTCAATTTTTTCTTAATATTCATAAAAGAATATTGGAAATCTTGTTGATCGAGTTTCACATTATTCACCTTACTACAAGAATGGTGGTGTGACAGTTAGTGGAGGAGATCCGATGGTTCAGTTCAAATTCTGTGCATCCTTTTTGTATGCGATTCACAAACATTTAGGACTTCATACTTGCGTGGAAACCACAGGTCAAACATCACGAGCAGCTTGGAATGCAGTTCTTCCTCATGCTGATCTAGTATTACTTTGTGTTAAAGGAACAAGAAAAGAAACTTACAAAAATATCACAAAAACTGTTGGAATCGACAGAATGCTCGATTTTATCAAAGAACTTGAAACTCGGAGGATTGAATGGTGGTGTAGATATGTGGTGAGATAAACGTGTTGTCGATTTTAAACCATCTTTCATTAATCACTTTTTTTTAGATTGTTCCCGGGTACACTGACTCTGATGATGAAATTAGTGGGTTGATCGACATTTGTATACCTTGTAAATCTTTAACAAGGATTGAATTTTTACCGTATCATACTTTAGGACAACATAAGGTTGATAGAATGATCACTGTATTTTTTTTTTTTCTAATATTTTTCAGTGGAAAAATCTTGGTCTAGAATACCCATTGGGAGAAAATCCAACACCTTCGAAATCAGATGTAATTGCGATTGCTCAAAGAATTCGGGAACAGCTGAAAGAAAAAAGACCTGACATTCTTGTGACAACTGGATATGAGTGATATGTTTAAACCTCTAAAGTTAATTTTTGTGTTAGAGATTGTAAAATACAAATTTGAAGTTTTTGATTGTTATTTCAGACTGTGAAATTCATTTAAAAAAATAACTTTTGCTTGCTATGTTACACAACTTCTTCCATTTAAAAAGAAGAGCCAGTAAAATCGACACATAGCTGGCAGTTAGCAGATAGTATCAAAATTTAAAATTGTAAGAACCATTGTCCTTTAGTTAAATCAAAATTTCATCCAAATCCGCGACAGAAATCTATTAATTTCATTTTCCACAAAAATGTCAATTTTCGAGATTATTGAGAAAAACGATGCAAATCTCTTGACTCATTATCTCGCTGGTCCCGACCCGACAGCTCCTTATATTATGAACATCGACATCAACGTCCTTAACACTGAAGGATATTCACTGATTCATTGGTGTATAAAGCAGGTTCCACAACCATTAGCCCAAATATATATGTTGGGAGCTTTAGGTGCAAATGTAAATACAGCAGACTTTGTTTTTGGGAACACTCCATTGCATGATGTCGGTGACCCAGCAACAGCAGCTGTGTTGATTGAACAATTTGGTGCTGATCCGATGAAAAGAAACGCATTTGGTTTACTGGTTTGTGGCCTAGATTATTAAATGGGTTTTGGTTATATTTATTGCGGATTGTAGCCAATTGAAGTTGTCAGTGGGAGGTTTGATGCATTTACAGAACAGTATCTAAAAAGTTAGTTTTCAACAATACGATATTTCTTCATTTTATGAATTGTGATTTTTAGAGTATACACCCGAGTTTATTACCCGTGGAGCAAATAGTTTGTGGCATGCTGGGAATAATTTAAAGCAGATGCAGGTTTGTATTTAATTCTTCGTATTTATTTCTATAATTTTGAAAAGATATTTTAAACGCTTAAAACTTTATCAGTGGCTGCTTCAACAAGGGGGAGTTAATGGATCACCAATTGATCCAAATATTAGAGATGAAAACGGATTAACACCTCTGTAAGTTGAATATTCATAATCTAGTTGATTCGCTCATTTTAATTGACGATTTTTAAAGCCACTATAACGTGAAGAGGGGAAGTAGATGTGAATCCATTCGATTGCTGATTAAATTTGGAGCATCGATGGATGTTGTAGATCATTTTGGCAACACACCTTTGCATGATACTGCTGATCTTGAGACATCAAGAGCTTTGTTGGACGTTATCAACACCCAGGAAGCCGCACCAGGAAATCGTTTGCTCAGAGACCTTTTGTCTAGGAGAAACTGTGAAGGGCTTACTGTGCGATTTATTTTTAAACATTTTATGTCATCTAAAAAAATATTTTAAATTAGCCTCTGGAAGCGGCAATTAGAGATTCTGATTTCAGGGAAGACGTTGCGCGATTTTTCACGGGTATTTAAATCTTGCTTGTGTTTCTTTGTTTTTGTTATTGATAGTTTTTAATTAGAGATAGTCACGATGCTCTATACGGAAGAATATGAAATGATGAATCAACTTTCAGGTGATCAAAACTCAAACGATTTTGAAATGTCATCAATTGCAAACTTCAAAAAAAGATGTTACGACGAACCGGTGGAAGAGTTATCCAAAAAATTAAACTTTGCAGTGACTGATGATTTTGGAACCACAAAGCGAAAAAGATTTTCTTTGCAATGATCTTTAAAAATTATGTTAACTTTATCATTTTTTAGATATTTTTTTAAATAATTTTACTGATTTAAAATATAATAATAATATAATAAACCTGCCAAAAAATTTTTAGTGAAGTTCTGATGAGAACACGGCAATCGTCAGTAGGTATCAGCCCAAGTAGACCGGCTATTCAAACTCCCCGAAGAAGATCCTCTACCCCACTGAGAAGAAGAACATCAACAAATGAAATTTGGATTTCTGATGAAGAGGATTCAAGAGAATTCGTAGATGATCAACTGACTAGAGAAACTTCTCACCAAGATGATGAAGAAGTTGAAGGCGACATTGAGAGATTGATTGAAAGTGAAAATGATGATATTTCCGATGACGATGTTTCTGAAGATGTTTCTGACCATGTTTCTGATGATGATGTCAAGACGAAAGATGCAATTCTGAAATTCGACCCAGTTTTGTCCTTTATCAAGGCTAGAAATGCTATTGATCGACCTGGTAGATTTTGCTATTTTAAAAAAGTACCAGAATTATGGCAGCCTCTACTTCAATTCGAAGGAATAACCGAAACGCTAGCAATGCCACTATCTGTTCAACAAACGCAATTGCTGATTAAAATAGCAGAACAGAATTCCATTGATCAAGCAGATAACACTGTTGATGAAGGTGGAGCGCAAAAAGTATGGAAGATTCCATCCAGCTCCATCACAATAAACAACCCTATGTGGAGGGCATCTTTTGAAGAATTACTTCAGGAAATCCGATCAGAGCTAGGTGTGAAGCCGGAATTGCGTGCAGATCTAAGTAATCTGGTCATTTCAGAAAGTGGTAGCAAATTCGTTTCAGATTCAGAAAATCCACCCGGGATGTTTGGAACTGTTGCTGTAATTTTACCTTCATTTCACGAAGGTGGGCGTCTTGTTGTAAAATATGGTAATGAGATGACGAGCCTGGATTGTTCGGGTAGTGAAGGACTGTTTGCTCCTGTGGTTGCCGCGTTTTATGCGGATTGTGAACATAAACTCGAAGAGGTAATTTGAAACAATTTTATTGTTAAAATTTTTTTTTCATTATTTTGGTCAGGTAACAAATGGATACCGTGTTTCTTTAGTTTTTAATTTGATTCGAATCGGGAATACCACTTTGCCCAAGGCACCGACGCAAAAGAAGGCAATTAATTTGATCAAGAGAATGTCGAAAAAATGGGTTGATGTGAAGGATCACAAAACACCATTGAAATTAATATATTTTCTAGATAATTCATATTCACTAGAGAACCTGAGTTGGGAGGTTTTGAAGGCCCGAGATACAGCACTAGCAGACGTTATTTACCAATCATACGAATTCGATCTGTTTCTGGCGACCGTGACATTAACTGAGCGAGGGGATGATGGAAATGGTTATGGTTCACCCTTCATTGGAGAGCGAATTCTTACAACCAAAAATTGGATCAGCCATCCGCGTTTAGATATACCAAAATCTGTGTTTCATGCTGCGAAAAGTATTGCACTTCAACCAAATGAGTTTGCCCAGTTTGAAAATTATTTCCAGACCCAAATTGAAGATGGCTCTGAGCACAACGGACCAGTTGGTTTTGAAAATTCGCCAATGTCACGATGGTATCATCGAGCTGCACTGATTTTTTGGCCTATAAAGTATCGAATGAAGATCCTCAAAGGAGAAGCTTTGGTTTCATTGTTGCACGCTCACATCAACAGTGATTATGATGCACAAGTTTACGGTTATGAAAATGTAACACAAATGCAGCTATCCTTGGTCAATTCTATAGATAGTCATTCATCAGGAAAGTCTCTCAAGAAGATCCTCGAAATTTGCTGTCGTGATTCGGTCCCAGTTTCTGTAATAACTGCATTTTTGAAAAACAAGAAGACTGAACTCATTGGGTGTCCTCCGGAAAAGATCATACCTGTTTTGCATTCCAGTATTATTAGACATCAGGGTCATGAATCAGAACTCGCAAAACTTTTTGGAAATCTTTTGCTTGACGATGTGAAAGCTTCGGAAGAAGGAAGTGCTAATGCGTGGGATTATCTCTGTCATTTGTTAAATATTTCTCTTGAGAGTGGTCCAAATGACCTTTATCACTCTTTGACAAACCGCTTAATACCTACACTTTCTATTGTACCGAAAATTGAAGGCGATTCCTCGAAAACAATTCTGAACTCATTGCGTACAGTATCTCAATTCTTAGATGAGGAAACATGCAAGGAAGCTATTTTAAAAATCGAATCTAATTCACTTCGTTTCCAAATATTAGATATTGGAAAGTCCTTGAATTCTTTGCAATCAAACTTGAGCTTCACTTCACCAAACAAAGCTTTTATCATTAACAGTTTAACTGAATATTTATTTAACGAATTTTTTAATCCTGAAAACCAGTTCAAATCTGAAGAAATTTTCAATATCTTAAATCTTGCTCTGGAAAGCTCAGACCCTGATATATTGGAAAGAGCGGTTTTAAATATCAAGGATAAATCAAGACAATTTCCTTCAAATGAAGCAATTGCATCGATTCTTCAGCTTACGAAATCACCGACAAGAACTCGTTTGTGTGGCAATAAAGAATTTTGGTTACAGTTTGTTTTTTCTTGTATGGACAATATTGACGCAACTTATACTGAGAAGGACCGAATTTTAGCAGTGATCAACGCTTCTCAAATTGTACACGTCCTCAACATTGATGATGAGCCAGAAGATTCAAAAACTAAACTCGTGCTATCTTTGTTGGCTCGACCGAGTGTATGGAATTGGAAAACTGTACTTTGGCCCTCGCTTTATAAACGAGATGCTCCTTTTAGTACTGAATATAATCGCAGGTTATCTCAAACTTCGATATACCAACCAGCGCAATTTTATGAGCAGGAACATGGATTTTCGGGCGTGTCAATTGAAATCCTGATCAAGCACCTTATCCAGGAATTTAAAAACCCGTTACCAAACTCCCAAAATATGTTGCAAAATTGGAATATCAGCCGGTTTTTCCATTTAACCTGTGCTTGCAAGAAGTGTATGCTGGTTGTACATTTTTTAGCAGATTCTGAAGAGAAAGAGATTATTTTGAATGGTGAACATGTGACTCGATATGGTCATGTAACATTAATTTTGGATAAAGCTGTCCGCAATTATCCTGGACTGGTGCAAATTGACATTTTAGCAAAATCAGCAAAGGTCAATGGGAAAATTTCAATTAAGAAGTTACAAGGCCGGTCACAGGTTGGGAGATTGGTGAATATTGATGCTTTGAATAAACAAGAGGAAGAAAAAATGGAGATTGTTGGTTTGCTTTGTAAGAAGCAGACAGAAGTTGAAAATGACGGAAATGAATCAGATGAGATTATGGGAGAAATCAGAAAACGATCAAGATTGGAATAAATGTAGCATTAGCTTATTGAAGTCTTTAATATAAATTTCAGAATTCAAATAAATTTGACTTTCATACTTGTCTTCTTGCCTTCATAAATGCATGCGTTATTATTTTTGTAACAATTACTTTATATTTTGCTAAATGGAATGTGATGAATAGGTGATGATTCATCCATTAGCATTATTGAAGTTGAAGACTATTCTGGAAACTTTGAAATTGATTAAAAAATGACTACTATCTATGTATAGTCAAGCCAGCCATCTGCTTTGAGTATGGATTTTAAAGTATTGATATTCCCAAATTAACTGTTATACAGTGATTGACAAACTGATCACCAAATTTGAAATTTTGAGTTGGTTTAATCTTGTACACTAAAGGGCAATATAAGTATAGTGACATTTTATTTAAAGATCTAAATGATACAACCACCACAAGGTTAAAAATACAAATCTTTGACCAACTTTAACTGTATACAATGAGGAATACTTAAACCGCCTGTATTTAACTTTGTATCTCTTAAGAAGTGAAAAAATAAAATAAAATTAAAATTAATATCCAAATTTTTTCAAAACCTCATCCCATCTCTTCTCTACTCCTCCAATCTGCTGCACAACCTTATAAAACTCTACCATTTCCGCAGCTTCAGCCTTATCAAGCAATGACAATTCACCTATTTCTGTTTTTGGATTCTTTGGCATTAAGCAGAAGGGTGAAATTTCGCTTTCCCACTTCCATTTTACGTCTGATGTACGATCAAAAGCGTAATGTGTGAAGTTTATATATCGATCAAGGTGAAAGTGTTTGTTAATCAAGACTCCACCATTCCACCAAAATGGCTGTTCATTTTCATCGCCATGGTATAGTCCACCACAAACGTAACCATCTTTGTCAACGTATCCAACAGTGCCACCGTAAGTTGGAACAAAGTAGTAGGGAAGTCTAATCAACTCAGCTACCATCCAAAATGTTTCTTTGTCGCCTATTCAAATTAAATAACATTAAACACCAGTAAATCGAATAATATTACCATGTACGTTTTTCATAGCAACCTCACGGTCTTGTTTTGTATTCATCCAACACACACCAAGAAGCTGCATATATGCACGTCCTTTGTCAATTGCAACAACACCGGACTCCATTTCATGAATTGTTTCATGATTCCAGAACCTTGCTTTCCTCGCCACCTCAGTAGGATCTTTCAACCATCCCTCAAACCACTTATGCGTGTCATGAATTCCTTTCCCGATACTTCTATCAAAGAAAAATGCTGTTCCTGTTTCTTTGTAGCCCTTGAAGTTAAACAATATGCTGGGATCCTGAAGAAACAACACATCAGCATCTAAAAATATAATTTCCTTGAAGCTTGAAGCCAACATAGCAAACGGTTTCACATGCCAACCATTGATTCCAGCACTCTGGTCAAAATAATTTTCAACATCAATCACTGTAACATTCGGGATTTTGGCGTAGGCTTGAGCCATGTGGTTTTCAATATCACCTTTTCCAGAGTAGAATATTTCAATCGGAAGATCAACACCGAGTACCTTTCGGAGTGACACAATTGCGTGGAGGGCTAATGGGAAGTGCCAACGTCCAGAAGTGAGCACAATTCCACGTCCACTCCAAGAATTTCGCAGAGCGGTCAGAGATCTATATTTCGCGTTAAGCCAGGGGAATAATTTTTGTTCAAGTTGATTGACAAGATATCCTGTTTTGGAAAAGTTTGGCAGTGAAGTTAGTGATATCTGTAGATCCTGACGATCTGTGATTAAAGTATATAGTTGACTGAATGTGCGAAGATGTTTTCCAGCAGTTCCATAGTCACCTTCTTCCCAGGTTTGGTCAAGGATTTCGGTGCCATGTACATAAAGTTCTTGCCACATATGTTCAATTGGAACATCCATTGATCTTTTTAAATTAGTAAAGAAATCAACAAGATTTAAGAAATTTACTTCTCAGCATCATCTTCATGAGCCACAATAGGCCCATACAGGAGTTTGGCCATCTTCTTGTGTATTTGGTCCATGTTGAGTTTTGGACCAACATACTTTATTGGATGAGTTGGTTGTCTTACAACTTCTACAGTGACAATTTTCTCAACAATCTTCTCTTTAATATTTTCTTTCATCGGACTGTCAACTTTTTTTGGTACAGTCTTTTCTTCAACTTTAGGAGTTTCCAGAATTGGAATCAAAGAGTTTGATTTTATTGGTATTTTGTTAATCACTTCATCAGCCTTTTCCTGTAATAAAGATGCATGATTGTATTGCAGAGATATTAAGTGGAAAGTAGATAATGCGAAAACAGTGAGAACAAGTAAGAAAAAACCGGCCCAACGCCTGTTTACTAAAAACCCAGCAGTGTTAATTCCATGATACGTCGGCATATTTAGACGTGAAAAGAAGTCGGAGTAGCGTTAATTTGCAATTATTCTTTGAATACGCAGTTAGTTAGAAAACTAAAAAAGAAAGTTGAAGAATAACAACATGCGAATAAAGCAGTGTAAAAAGCGCATACGCAGAAACAATCACGGCGTAATTGTTAATATTTCAGAGTCGGAGAAGAAATCGCTTGTGTCCCTTTTTTCTTGAAATGGATTAGTGAAACAAACATGGTTTTTTTTTGGACACGTGGCTTGTCTTAAGCGAAGTTACGAACTTCTGTTAAATTAACTGTTTGCTATTGCTTATTTTACAGTATCACTTTATAGCTCTACACCCTCGAAAGTACTGATTCATATGTTGGCACCATGTACTTAATATTTATGAATGCATCTTCCCCACCAGTCAATTCAAATTTCTCAAGTGTTTCCTGAATTAAATCACCTATATTCTCTCGCTTTTGTTGAGAATAGTAGATTCCATCCCCGAGATTCACTGATTTTTTTTGTTCATTAATTTTATAGTGTCATAACTTAGAAAACTCTGAACTTACCATTTTTGTTTTTAAATAGATTGAATATTGGCAATATTTGTCGATAATAAGGAACCAGAGCTTCTCCAACCATATCTGCTGATTCTACCAAATGTTGGAGAACTTTTAGTGTTGTTGTGATAACTTGAATATTCCTGGTGTTAAGCGCTTCTAAATAATTGAAATCATATTAAACTTCCTATTAGTGCAGCGGTAAGTTTAAACTTACTTTTGATGGGAATGATTAACTGTGGAACAACTGGTAAAATTTTGCTTCCTCCTTTGTCTAAAAGATCGTGAATTCCTTGGCGAGCCAGAAATGCATATGGCTCCTCTGTCTCACATAACCCAGAATAAAATAGTGGCAAGTAATGGTGATAATCAAGCTTCTCAATATCAACCTGTACAAAACCACGTGATAAGACAACCAAATAATTTCAGAGAAAGATTGACCTTCCAATTGATTTTATTTCCTTTTGCATCATGATTGACAGAAATTGGGAAATCACCCCTGTCATATAATTTTCTAAAACCAGTTGGCAGAGAAGCTTCCTCCGAATGTATCACTGGATTTTTTCAATTTAATTTATTTCCGATATGTGATCTATCTAGATATTTACCACTCTCATGATGCGTGTTGAGTTTTATTCTTTGTGAAAAAGCTCCCGCCTTAGGAGGCACCGAGCCCCTTGGAGCAAAGTACCCTCCAGCCGATGTTTTTTGATGCATTAAAAAGCGTCTTAATCAAAGGTCTTAGAATCGCTCAAATGTAGATAGAAATGTTTCCAGTCGATTGCAATCAAACAACGCCAACAGGTTTATTTTAATATTTGACAGGGCTAAGATAATATGATTATAAAGATTTCTTTAAATTTAAATTTAAATGTGGTCTCCAATTCGCGTGGACTTTCGGCCAGTCACGTTTCTAATTTTGACGAGTTTAAGGCTAAAAAATGGATAAAAAGCAAGGCAACGAAGTGTAAGTCGAATACTTCATTTAATCAACCAATAACCATGACAAGATTAGTTATTTACGCGAACAAGTCGAAAAAATGTCCCGCGAAGCGAAAACTCTGAAACAACGAATCGAAACTCTTGAAAAGGTATTAAAATAATCTAAAATGAACCTGTCATAAATTCGCTTTAAACTTTATCATCACTAAAGGAAAATACTTCACTGAAAAAATCACTCTTTGACCTGTCCATCCGCTACAACGCGAATCTTTCTTCACATTCGAAATCGCTCTTTTCACTTGCCTCACTCGATGTACCACTCCTCCATGAAGCCTTCATGGATCCACTACTTACTCTGATGCCTCCAGCCGCTGCACTAGCAGTACAGAATGTCGCAAGTCCGCCAGCTCCTGACTTTTCAGCAAGTCCAGCTTCAAATGCAAGTCTTGCTGTAGACAGTGTCGAACCATTTGCTGGTATTGAGTTTACAATAGATTGATTCTGAGAATGTGTATTTAATGATTTGTGAAAGGTGGTGTAAAGAATTCAGGTCGTGGATTTGTGTTGAAACAGGAACTGCAAGGGCATGTGGGTGCAGTATATTGTGTGCAGTTTTCACCATGTGGAAAATTTGTTGCTTCTGGTTCGTTTGATAAGACTGTCAAGGTGTGGGATGTTTCGGGTCAAACTGAGACTCAGACTTTAAAAAAACATTCGTTGAATGTATCTGATCTTGGTTGGTATCACGACTCAACTGAATTGATATCGGGAGCTTATGATCAGACATGTAAGATTTGGGACGTTGAAAATGGAAAGCTTGTGGATTCCATTGATTGTGATGGGTTTGTACAATCAGTGATGTTCCATCCAACAGGTTGGCCTTCACTACCCACTGTTTTATTTTGGAATATTTTTTAAAACTTTTTTAAAGATAAATCTTTGATATTTCATGGCACGTCAAGAAACGTTCTGGGAATGGTTGATAGGAGATCGAAAAATTCAAAGTCTGGAAAGGGAGCTGTGACAATAAAGAATGAATCAATGATCAACTCTTTGTAAGCAAATATATGGCAAAGAAATATATGATTGTAGTAAAATGACGTAGATATGTTTATCGAGACGGAGTATTTGTTTTAACTGCAGACTCGCAAGGATACCTCAAAACTTGGGATATAAGAAACGGTAAAATATAGATTTCAACATAATATGTAGATATAATAATTTAAACAGGAAAGTGTGTACATGTAAACCAAAATTCCCAATCAAAAACTCCAATCTCACATATCGCTTTATGTTATTCTTCAACTGGTTTGTTGTTGTAGCAGCAGCAATTAATCTCAAATACAATTTATTTTCATGGCAGAGGAAGAAGAACCTAGGATGCTAGCTGTAAATAGTTATGATAATGGTAAAAAAATTCAAACGATTTAAAATATTTCTTTCTTAATATTGCTTAGTTATGCGTGTTTATGAACGTGGATTTACTGCACCCAAGTATAACTATAAGGTTTTGCATGCACTTAAAGGCCACAAGAATAAAAACTGGCCTATAAAGAGTTCATTTTATTATTCCAGAGATCGTAACTAATTGAAGTAACATCAATTTTTAAAACTAATTTTACCAAAAGCATTATTCTCGAAGCGGCATGTAAGCCATGATGACTTGTATGCATCATCAGACGTTTCAGGTGAAGTTGAACCAGAAGTGTGAGTTTTATTTTTCGTTTACAAATCTAATTTATTAATTATTTTTAAAGAGTCGAAAAAGAAAAACTGACAGGGTCTACTACATTGTTAGCCACAGGTAGCGCCGATCCCTATGTTCATGTGTATAACGTTAGTGGAGGAGAGGTAACCATCGACTTTTGAATTTAAAATGAATTTGAATTTTGTCTTTAGGGAACAAGCGAACTACTACAGCGTCTTGAGGGACACACTGATCGAGTATATGCTGTAAATTTTCATCCGACTGAACCTGTTCTTGTATCGTGTTCAGCAGATTTTACAGTCAGACTTTGGACTCTTCCAAATGGGTCAAGAAAGAAAGCATGAATATTATTTTACTTTCTTTTGTAAACTATGAAGGATGTTAATTAAACATAATTCCATAGCTACATTTTTAAATTTTATTTAATTTTTTACAACGTAAGATTTTAACACAAACCTTTTCTATTTTCAGCATCTTCTATATATTTATTTTGAACCAGAACAACACCTGCAGAGTCTTCACATTTCGAATATTCTTCAAATAACGATCTGAGTACTTTCCTATTAGATGCTTATTAAATGTAGAATCAAAATCATACTGATTAATTTCATAAAATGATTTCCCCCATTTAAACTTTGACATAACTTCATTTCCGTATTCTTTGAAACCAACAATGTAAAGACAAGCTGCAATCGCTTCAGCGCAGTTTAACTTGAAAGGCCGTCCATAGTTAACAGGATTTGCAGCAACAAGATAAGGCACTTTAACAGAAAATAAAATGATTGAAAAATGACAGATTCGCCATCGTACATAATCTTTCATGAGGAGATCTGATTCTATTAAAAGGGATCTCATCAATTCTTGCCCAAGAACATTCAACTACTGCAATCCCCCCAGATTCCATGAAAACTCTGTCTGCAGGCGAAACAGATTGTTTGCCACCTGGACTCAAAACTATCCCATTGAATCTTTGGCCGACTCTTAGTGATCTTATCATTCCAAATCGCTCCAGTCGTTTTCCAGAGCATCTTTTTGGGTCACACTGCCCAAAATCCTTTTAAAGAATGTGATAGTTAATACACATTAACCACTTTAAATTGAAATGAATGACATACCCACATCGCTAACTGGATTGGAATTCTTACGTCTACTGGAGCGACTTCAATTTCTCCAGGGCCTCTAATGTCAGAACTTTGCTCGAGGTTTCCAACTCCAAAATCAAAATCGATGTTCTGATGATAAGACTGCGGAGTTTTTCTATGATCATGTGATTGTTTTCCAGTCTTTCTCGCTTGTTTCCCCATTGAAAATAAAACTGACAAAGTTTTTGACGCATGCTTACAGGGCGATGTTGAGAAGGGAAGACTTTGAATTCTTGCCGTTACTTGCCAAAATCATTGGAAAGATTGAGAAGGTTGGTGGTATAGATTCCAATCCTGAAAATACAGCAGTGGAAGTTTCTGAATTGGTTTGTTATATATTTTTAATG
>JADGKD010001788.1:0-13852 GCA_026955015.1 Nowakowskiella sp. JEL0078
GATGTATGGTGCACCTTATGTTTGGATTGGAACAGTAAGAAAAATTTTCATTTTCAAATATCACTAAATTTCTTTTAGATGAGTTGGACTCTTCCACAAGTTATTAGTAAAAATGGTGTTGCGGGGGCACCGATAGATATGAATGTCCTTACAGCATTTCAAGGATTGCTTTCAGTTTATTGGAAACCCCCAGTGTAAATTTCTGAATTAATAATTTTATTTAAAACTTTTTTTTGGATTCAGTGATACTTCTGTTGGTGAAAATTACGTTTCTTACTTGAAAAATTACAATGGAACTTTAACGGATCAAAGCACACCAATTTCTCGTTCATTCACAGAAGTTAAAAATTCACTTTTGACGTATCCAACAATTTTGGGATTCAATGACGGTCTGCAAGCCTATGATGCAGTTATAGCGTATGCATATGCGATTTCCGAATTGAAAGCAACGGGAATCGATGTGAATAATGCGACAGCATTGAAAAATTTATTGAGCAATCTTTCATTTGATGGAGTTTCCGGAAAAGTTCAGTTCAACCAATTTGGTGAAAGAGTTGTAGCTATTGATTTAGATATTTTGAATCTTCAGCCAGTACTTTTTTATCTTGTTTATTTGATAACTAAAAATTTTTGAAAAAGACATCCTATGTCAATACAAACCAATTTTCTGTTATTGGAAAATGGGATCCGAATTCAGGACTGCAACTTCAAACAACCCCGTTGTGGGGAGGCAATTCAACCCAGGCACCAAATGATGGTCAATGTGCGTTCATTTGCAAGCAAGGAGAGTGCGACCATGATCTTGTAGTTTGTAGATGCTATCCGGGATTCTCTGGAAAAGACTGTTCGGTTGTCCAGCCTTATAAAATATCCTCGTTTTTCGACGAGAAATATTTGATCCCTTGCGGAACTGCCCAGTACATTTATACTTTTACCACCCAAGGTCCAAATAAGAATGTTGATGTGCAAATTTATGCACCTCGAACTCTTTCAGGGAATCTGACAGTCACAACCGAGATTTACTTTAAAATTTCGCGAGAAATTGTTCCTATAACTCAAAGCTCTGCAATAGGTGTCTCATATCACATTCAAAAAAATTCATCTTCGCTTAGTAGTGACCAGTACATCCTGATAATAAGTACACCAGATAGTATCCAATGTGAAACTGCAGAGTTTGAACTGAATGTTATCTTCAGTAACGTGCTTCAGAAAGTTAACCCACTCAGCACAGCGTCAATGATCCTGTTTGGAATTTCAGCATGTGCAGTGTGTGCGCTCTGTTGGCTCTCACATATTTTGTATCGATACCAATCAAGAAAGATCTTTCGAAAAAGCGGTGTTGATGCCATGTTCACAATCCTTATCGGGGCGATTGTTGGGTTTGGAGGACCTTTAATTCAACCATGGGTACCAACGTTAGTGGGTTGTGTTGTATATAATTGGACGTACCATCTTGCCTTCTGGCTTGTTTATGGTAGTTTATTGATCAAAAACTGGAGAATATATTGGATATTCAATAACAAAGGAAAAGAGTTGGGTTGGAGTGTTAAAGATGTGAACGGCAAGACCACTATAATTGTTACGTTTGTTTCAATATATCTTGTGATCTGGACTTTACTGAACATCAATGACATTTTGCTTACAACCAGTGACCAGAATTATATTTTCGAATCATGTCAAGCTTCAATTTATGGAATTGGAATATCTGCGGCTGAATTCGTTTTCTTACTTGGGTGTGCGATTTTAGCTTGGAAATCACGCAAAATACCTGATGATTTCAACGAGAGCAAGTTGATTGCGATTGCCACGTACAATGCGTTCGTTTTAAAGATCTTCAACATCTTACTGCAATCAATGAGCAGTGCTCAGCAAAATATTGTAATTCAAGCAATTGGGTTGGTATAAAATTTCTTATGAAGAAATCCGATAAGTTTAATATTAAACACTACAGGTCGAATCTTGAAATTTTCCTTTCTTATCTTGTAACAGTCATTATCATATTTTTACCCAAGATCCGGTCAATCTACATCCAGAAGCACCCTGACGATCGATCATCTAACGACATATCAACAGACTGTAAAAGAAGCCGAAAAGTCAGCCAGAAATTAGTAAATGAACTACAACAAGGTGCGTCAAAGTTTGAAACCCCAAGAAAAGGATCATCTCAGATAATATCACATCACAATATGCCAATTGATATTAGCGGATCTGGTTATCTTGGCAATCTTGGAAGCAAAGCCACAATTGCCAAAGGATCATTTGCGAGTGGGCTGCAGCTTGGAGTGCTTGAGGAGGAAGGAAATGGATACGCAAAGAAAGAGAAAAAAGAAATGTACATGAAAGGACTGCAGATCAAGTCTACGAGATTTATCGAGGAGGATGCAAACACCGCACCCAAGTGGTGATTTCTATTCAAAGAGAGGTTGAAGAAAAACAGTAAAATAAAAGATTTACAGGATTTTGCCTCTATGAAAAAAGTGATGAACCTTGAGTCACATGTCATAAAATGGAGAACTCTAACCCACATGAATTGTTGATGGACTACCTGGAGTTTCCCAACCTAAATCTCTTGTCCAATTTCGATCTTGCCCTCTACTCAAAGCTCCACCAGGCCCCCTTCAATTCCAATCAACACTTTTTTGATAAGGACTCCATTTCAGCTAAGCTACTAATAGAGTCTGTGTGTCTAGCCCTCTGCAACTACAAGTCCGATTACGTTGCTCTTCTGTCCCTGGCTCCGCCGTTGAAAGCTGGTCCACTGGACCCGTTCACATCCCATTCTTCGGACAAAAACGACTTAGATTTGCCTCCTGAATACAGAAAGCATCGTCGCGGGAAACCATGTGGTCATGTTTTTACAAAAGGAGAAGGCGTATATCGCTGCAGGTTCTCTTTTCATGAGTTTGATTCCGTAATTATTATAATGTTAACAAATTTAAATTCTTATTTTTTTTTTAAAAAAAAGGAATTGTGCTAAGGATGATACTTGCGTACTTTGTTCACATTGCTTTTTTGAAACAGACCACGAAGGTCATGAAACTTCATTTTCGATGTCAAACATGGGTGGGAGTTGTGATTGTGAAGACCCAGAAGCTTGGAAAGTCAAATTAAATTGTAAATATCATTCAATTAGCCCCAATGAGCAAACTGAAGTTAAAAAGCATCCATTACCTGCGGTATTAAACTTGATACTTTCATAATTATTATTTTTTAAATTATTTTTTATTTGTAGGACTTAAAAGAATCATTTAAAAAAACAATTGCCACTGTGTTAGATTTTATCATTGATACCGTTGATTTTGCTTTGCCATTGGAAAAGTTTATGCCCCAGTCGGAAAAGGATATTCGAGAAATTGATTCTTTTGAAACCGGCAGCGAAATGGAGAAATTTAAAAACGGAAAATTACTTTATGCATTAATTTTGTGGAATGATGACTCTCACATGATTAATGAAGTAATAAGTAATCTAAAGAGTTCAATGTCATTTAGCCAAGCGAAGGCAGAAGAAATAGTTAGATCAATCGACGAATATGTCAGTTTTTAAATTTTTCTCTCCTAATTTTTTAGGAGGTTTTTATTTTATTTTTTATTAGGGGCGAGGAATTCTTGAAGTGAGCTCCGACGTTGCATCCCTCGTAAATAAAGCTGAAAAAATGTGCCGCGTAAAATTGTCTTTGACTATAAGAACTGCCAGAGAAACGTATCGAGAACACCTTGCTGAATACTTGCTAGACTGGTTGAAAGATCTATCAAAAAATGTTGGCGGTGAAAAAAAAATGAATGGGATTATGTTTGAAGATATCGATACCGTTCTAAATCAAATAATTTTCGAAGAACTCCACTCAGAAAGAAGAAACATTAAATATCTTTTTTCCCAAATGCTTCCAAATCGTTCCGCTATCAGCCACGATATAGTCGATGTAAATCATTATGTTGAAAGTGATCATTCGAGACTTCGTGTTGACTATTTTTTGGTCTCAGAGTACAAACTTTGGAAGTCAATGCGAAATCATATCAAAACTTTGCTCGTTAATTCCGTGTTAATTTTGGGCGAACATGCAAAAAAGACACTAGGTATTTATTATTGAAACAGATTGTAATTGTAATGATTATTTTAATTAGCTTCAAGATTTGTCAAATATTACCCACATATCACATACGCTTTACTGAAAGATCGAGAAAACGAATTGTCAATTTCGCTTTACAAATGTCAAATCTTTACTGCACCCTCTGTTGCTGATTATATGTTACAAAATACATCAGTCATTTCAAAAATTTTCACTATTTTGAAAGCAGTCTCTTTGAGTGATTCAAATTCAGCATTCAACCTCAACAAATTTTTTGAGTCTTATGAATTGGCGAAAGAAATGAAAGCCTACTATGGAAAATTGAAATGTGTCTCGGATACTTTCGACAATACTAAAAAATACCGACAGTCATTTAGTGACCTGCAATATATCTTATCAGTATGTCGAAAGGAACTAGTGCGATCACATCCATCTATGCTGTCCGAATTTTTGGATCTTGCTGTTGTTTGGCAAGGGATGCACCAGCAACAACGCCATAGTACTACTCACGTAGAATTCGAATCGATGGTTTGGGTAGGAGTCTTCAAACTTTCAAACAGTATAGTGATTATATCAGACATGTTCACCAATTGCTTCCGACCATCTCCACAAATCGAGCCAGGTTCACAATTAGCTATGGATAACCTCAATTCCTTGATATCTGCTCTGCAACTAACAATGGAAAAAATATATACGTGGAATGATCTCAGTGCCTTGGAAGAAATACCAAACAGTAATCATGAACGCTTTCGTGTCGCAGTCAATGGAGTGTCATTCCATAATCCACTGCACTGGATATTGTCCGGTTTGCTATCGCATCTCCCCAAATCACTGAAACTTGTTGATGGGAAAAAGTCAATTTACGGGAGTTTGTTTTGGGACAGTTTTCTTCCAAAAGATTTTACGAATTTAGATAGCATCCCTGACGTCAATGATGGACTTCGTCTAGTTCTTCCAGGTGGTTTTGACACTTCATCTGCATATGATTCTCGCTTTGTTGTCTCCACCACATCTTCAAAATCAAACGGAACAAATCATAATAATCGGTTTATCTATATACTCGAGCATTCACTTCGTGTTATTGTCTTAATGGCCCAGATTAGGGCAAATATTTGGGTACGAAATGGAATCATGATTCGAAGCCAGGCTCTTTACTACAGGAGTGTGGGTGTAGATCATGATGTTTTCTTACTTCAAGTTGGAGCCGTAGCAGTTGGCTCAAAAGATCTTTACCTCCAAACATTATTGGAACGATTTGATATGACTAAATGGTTTCATGGAAGGATCAAAGAAGCCCAAACTAGTACAGGTTTTGAGAATTCGCAAATGGTTCAGCTGGGCGAAGATTTATTACAATTGCTAATTGTTGTGCTGTCGGAACGATCACGGGCAGCAGCCGTTGACATTCACCATGAGATGAAGATGGAAATTATTCATACTTTGGCCGTGAAACCATCTGGGATTTCTTTCTCAGTTTTAACCAGCAAAATTCCAAGAAAACTAACAGAATGGACACCTGAAGAAGGTGTATTAGATAAACGACTTATTACTGATGTTCTGTTGGAAGTAGCTACATTCAGACAGCCAGACGGAGTGTCTGACCAAGGATTATACGAATTAAAAGATGAATTTTTTGATTTTGTAGATCCATGGTTCTGGCATTATTCACGAAATGATCGTCAAGAAGTTGAAGAGGTACTTCGCAGCCGAAACCTCAAGAAAAACTCAGAGAAAAAGAAAATGATTGAGCGATTGGATGTCTGGGCGCCGAATTTGCATATTCTTGAACTTGGATCTGGGTTTGAATCGTTAGGTGATATAGTACATACTGAAGTGTTTGTCGAATTGCTGTTTTTCTCTTTGTGGAATACATCAAAAAGCGTCCTTACCCCAAAGCGAGTTCGCACAACAACAAAGACACGCATACAGCAATCTCAATTTGTTCAAGAGGACGAACTGTCACTTGGTGTTAGAGGAGACACTCTATTTGCAGAGGCCGTTCAACTTGTCATCATCGCTTTGGAAATTCAGAAAAACGAAATTGTTTCAGGATGGTCAACTGCTAGAAAGGAATTAAATGAAAAAATCGAAACAACTGAAAAACTGTTTGTCAATATTGCTGCAAATCATGCAATTTTACTTAATCGACGAATTCCATCATCGATTTTGGCTGAATTGCAATCGACTGCATCATTTACGGACTCAATTGGAGATATTATAACTTTTGAAATAAACGAGAGTGATGTTTCTCAAAGATATGTGAACTGTGAAATGACGTTAATCGATCTGATACTTGAATTGGCTGATCACGAAACTGATGAGTTTGTTAAGGAACAGGCATTACGAATCAAATGGATCATCCAAGAATTTGAAAACATAGGTGACGAAACGGGCAAAGCAATTTGTGCTGAATGGAGACAAAGCTTAGAATCCGAAAAACAAAATGCGATTCCAATGGAAACTGATGCTACAATTTCTGAGGCTGAGCGAAAAAAACTTGCGGCAAAACAAAGAAAAGCGGCAATAATTGCCCAAATGGCTGCTCAACGAAATTCTTTCATGACCAACCACACAGAAGACGAAACGCCAATTAAAGTGATTTCCAAAGATGATAATGACAAACAAGACATTAAAACTGAAAACTGGAAATATCCATTCGGAACTTGCATTTTTTGCCAAGAACAAGCTGATTCTGAAATGTACGGAATGCTTGTTCTGGTGCAGAAAAGTCAGCTTGTGCGGTACATGGATATGAAAACCCCGTCTTCGATTGTAGCCGCCATTTCATCCCCACTCTCGCTTGACATCAATGTTGACAGAAAATCTGTTTCTCAATTCGGCCACACTGTTGCAGGTGAAAAACTCCAGACTAAGGCGGGGATCCACGCTTCTAGTTGTGGTCATCTAATGCATATGAAATGTTTCGTAACCTATAAAGCATCAATCAATATTCGTCATAGTTCACAACCGAATAGACTTCAGCCTGAAACATTGAAACTCAAAGAATTTTTGTGTCCACTTTGTAAAAGTCTTGGAAATTGTCTTCTTCCGGTTGTATGGAATGGTGTAGATGAGCAAATTCGGAACGTCAATAGCTATCCTCTGGAATGTGAAACCTTCTGGAATCTGGGTATTTGGTGGAACAAACGTTGGTCAGTTAAATTGGCACAACAACAAACTCGTCGAGCATGGGTTGATGGTCTTCTTGTTATGAAATCTTTTGAAGAAAATGAATCAATCAATTTCACCTCATTTGATGAACTATCGAAAGTGGATCATATGGATATCGATGAAAATGATATTAAGTCTACACTTCCTCATTCGAGACCTAAATCTGTAAATCCTATAGCATTTTTGAATCAATTATTTGATGAATTTGATTTGTCTTTATCACAATCTCATTTTTCTAGCATCACTTGTAACTCAAGAGAATTGTCAGAATGTTACAAGGATCTCCTGGATGGTGTATTACAAGTTGTTTCAGAAGAACGACAAAATGATATAGTCGAAAGATTATGGGACACGTTTGGTTACACTATCGAATGCTTGGAAATTGCGTCTCGTGGACAATCAAGCAACTTCGGCGCCACCACGGAAAATTATTCTCAAATCGGAATCCTTGGATCTTTGAGTACACAATCTATAACGTTGTTAAGAGTACTTAGTCGTACGATTTTGACATACACTTCTCTTCGGCTTCCAAAGGAAGGCAAAACTAACACCAGCAAAGCCAGATTTGCGGACTTTATTAGAAAGTGTAAAAGCGATACATTGATTTCAGTTTTTCAAGGATTTTTGGAATTATCACAAATTACAACCCGTTCTCTGGAGCTTGCATCGAAACGCTTGCAGCAAAATGAATTTTTCAATGAAAATGAGGAGAAAGAGATAATTGATTTGCTTGGAAGCCAATTTGATGGCTTGCAAGTATTTTCATCAGAGAAAGATACATTTTTACAATTGGCAGAGTGTTCCCTTACTTTCTTTCCTTCTCTTCCGTTTGAAGAAAGCCCAATTGATGCTATTGATGACATTTTTTCATGGGTTGGTGTTTTTTATGTGTTAGAAATTGTAAAAGTGTCAGTAGCAATGATCGAAGGCATAATTTCTGGTTCTCAAAGTTACAGCGATGAAAAAGTATTTGAAGCATCTTATAATGCTGCACAAAAAATGGGCATTAGCAAAGATGATGAAACTTCAACCAATCGTAGAGATGCCAAGGGGAAGAAACCCGTTCGTGGATCTGAAGATGAGCAAATGATCGATGCAATAATTCCACCTTTCTTCTCAGGACGAAGTATGACATATAATTCGAAGGAAGAAAGAAACGCACTTCATTTTATGAACTGGATCATGGTGCTCCTTTGTATTTCGCCTTCCACACGGCTTTCTGTGCTTGCTCGAATCAATCCCCGTGTATTATTAACACTAACAAGAGCAATGCTATTACCATTTTTGCGAAAAGCGGTCATTTTGTTACATGCTCGCTGCCATATGACCCCATCACCAAGCGAGCTTGGTGACGAAGACGAATTCACAAGACTGACAAAATATCTGCGAATCCCAGCAATCGCCAATATACTTTCGACACAGACTATCTCAAATTCATTCCTCGCACGTTTGATTGCAGGCTGGTGTTTGAGCGCAGTTCAAAGGCTGCAAATCTCACAGCTACATAAAGTGATGTTTCAAAGCGATGAGGATTTGACAGCTGATCTGGCTGAGAGCATAACAGAGGTGATGATAGTGGCGCCCGAAGATGAAGACTCTGCTCCGATGATCAATTATTTGCCGAGTGATTTGCAAGTACCGCGGTTGATTTCGAGTGTGAATCCGTGGGTGTATATTGCATCTCAACCTGATAAATATCAGCCCCTCTTTAGTTTCCATTCGCCTCTTATTTATGAGCTGGTGCGTTTGCCGCATCGAATGGTATATTTGTTTTCAGCTAAGAAATGTATGAATGGTTGTTCTGATGGACACCACTCTATTTGCCTGATTTGTGGTTCTATTGTTTGTCTTCAAAGTCATTGCTGTACCAACCCTAAAGGAATGGGTGAATGCAATACGCACTCAAATGAGTAAGTTGTTATTGATTTAATATTTTGAAAAGAAATGAAATATAATGAACTTTCAGGTGCTCTGGAAATATTGGAATATTCTTTGATTATCAACGTTGTGTTTTATTATATTTGCATAACAACACCAAGGGAACTTTTGCAACAGCGCCATATTTAGACTCACATGGAGAAACAGATACAGAGTTCAGGTTAGTAGCAAATCTTGCTGCCTTGGAGTTCTATTTTTTAATCCATACACAGACGCCGTCACCCGATGTTCTTGAACCAGCGGCGTTATGAAGAAGTACGAAAGCAATGGTTGACGCATATGGTACCCAGCATAGTGGCTAGGAAGGTTGAAGCGTCGATGAATGTTGGAGGTTGGAGGACTATGTAATACAATATTTAATGGCTTTGTGACCAGCAAAAAAAAAGCCACACTCTCAATAAAAGCATGATTGTTCCCTTCGAAAAATCACTGTCTTTAGGTTTACACCTTCAGACTGCAATGGCATTTAGCTATACATATCACCTGATGATTAAATCGCTTATGACCAGGCTATTGGTTTAGCCTTTGCAAGCTTTTGTTTGATTGCGACAGATAGCTGAGGGTGTTTCTTTTGAAAACAAAGATAAAAAGTGTTTAGAATTCTTATATATAATGTCACTTTACAAAATTAAATATTTGTCCGATTGTTTGACAGAAAACCGTCCCTTTTTATATCCGATTGCTCCGTTCCCGGTCTTCACAATTGATTTTGGCTGGTGAAACATGAAATTGTTGACAACTCTCTATATTCCAGCTTCATGAATCCTGAAGGTTCTCCCAATCATCCCAATCACAATGAAAATATATGGTCCGTAGAATTCTCTTCTGCAGGCACACCAGTTAATTCGAAAGTCGGCGCTAATTACATTCGCACAACTAAATACACTATACTTTCTTTCATTCCATATTTTCTCTTCTATCAAGTATTACTCCACCCATATTTTCTTTAAAAAAATGTTAAACTTGCCTCATTGGTAGTTCAAAAGATTTTATAATTTGTACTTTCTTGTCGGTGCATTATCTGTAATTGCGGGTGCTTCTAGTTTGTCTCCAATCTCTCAAGTCTTTCCTCTCGTTCTAGTGCTTGTATTTTCAGCGGGTAAAGAATTAATTGAAGATTATGTACGTCTCAATAGTTTGTTAGGAAAGATTTTTATTGAATAAGTTTTCTCAGCAACGATACAAACAAGACACGCTCGCAAATAATGTCAAGCATTTTGTTGTCCGAGATAGTCAGCGGATTGAAATACTAGCAAAGGAGATTCAGATGGGTGATGTAGTGTTGGTTGAAAAGGGGCAGAAATTCCCGGTTGATGCAATGTTGATCAGCACATCATACGAAGACGGAACTTGTTTCATTGAGACTTCTGAACTGGACGGGTCCGTTATTTTTTTATTTTTTCAGTTTATTATCAACACCCTTTATCAGAGAAACGAATTTGAAAAGAAGATCTGCTGTCAGCATGTTAGCATCAAGGCAAACTGTTGATTCGATTAATGCTATAATTGGGAAAATTGAATGTGAGGCTCCAAATGAAAATTTAAATACATTTGAGGGTAGAGTTACAATTGGGAATGGCAAGAGCGAAAGATCAACAACTCATGCGTTAACAATGAACCAACTTCTTTTGAGAGGAGCCGTTCTCCGAAACACAGATTTTGCGTACGCTGCGGTGGTCTATTGTGGTTCAAATACGAAAATTATAAAGAATTTAAAGCGGGCTGCTGGAAAACAGTCTACTTTAGAAAAAAAATTGAACACTTTTGTTTTATGGGCGTTCTTATACAATGCGGTTTTATTAGTTTCGGCTTCGTTGTTGGAAGTGTACAGATATCTGGATCTAAGGACGCGGGAAATAACACTGCGTCGATCTCAGCCTCTGGATTATGCTGTTGAATGGTATTTGGGACCACAGGATCAGTCAGTGTTCTCGGTTTGTTTTTATTTTATTGTAAATTCCTTCTTTTGTTTTGACATTTCCTGTTTACAAAAATAGCATTCACTCACAACAGTTATCTCTTACTTTGGAATATTCACTTATGTTATACCTATATCTTTATTTGTGTCAATCGAAATGGTCCGACTTGCACAAGGTCAATTTATGGTCTGGGACAAACAAATGCAAGCCGTGCGACAAAACAATGATAGAACTATGACAAAAGTCAAAATGAGGGCAAATAACACAAACTTGAATGAAGATCTTGGATGTGTAGAGTATATTTTTTCCGATAAAACTGGAACCCTTACCCAGAATTTGATGAAACTTGCATTATTTTTTATTGATGGTGACGTGTTAGATGAAATGCAGAATCCAGGGTCTCTGAATCAGTATATTAAGGTTAATTTTTTTCTTGCTGATTATCAAGAGTTTGATATTTTTTGTTAGAACTCTCAGGTTAATGAATCATCACGATTTACAGCATCACTTTTTGCAAGAGCGCTTGCATTGGCACATGGAGTTATTCCTTCATTGGATCCAAATACAAACGAAATGATCTATGAGTCCCAATCACCTGATGAAACCGCTCTTTTAACAAGTATGGAGACAAATGATGTTAAATTAATTTCCCGAACAAAGAACTTGATTAACATCAAAACTCGTGGAATTAATGAAAGCTACGAATTATTAGCTTCGTTAGAATTCACATCTGATCGTAAAAGAATGTCAGCTGTTGTGAGAACTCCAGATGGGCAAATTCATTTATATTGCAAAGGTGCAGATAATATTATTTTTGAGCGGTTATCTAGAAATCCTTCAGTCAACAATCCAAATCTACTCGAGAGCGCCTCGGCAGCCTTGGATAGGTTTTCAGAGACTGGATTGAGAACACTGGTCATCGCATATAGAAAATTGACAGACGAGGAATTTTATCAGTTCAAGACTAAGTTGGATCAGGCTGAACAGAGTTTAAGTAACCGAGAAGCAAACATTGATCAAGCGTGTGAGATGGTTGAAAGGGAATTGACTATTTTAGGATGTACTGCGATTGAAGATAAACTTCAGGATGAAGTTCCTGAAACCATTGACTATCTTTTAAAATGTGACATTCGACTATGGCTTTTAACTGGAGACAAGCAGGAAACTGCCATTAATATTGGACGCAGTTCCAAACTTATTTCTGTTGAAATGAATCTCATGATCCTTAACGGAAATTCAGATCAAGATACCTCCACTCAACTTGATAATATGATTGCTGAGGTTGAACGTATGGGTGTGGTAAGTTTGAATTACTTTGTATACTGTGAAACTATTTGACTTGAAGTTTGAAAAAGCTACGAAGGCATGCACTCGTAGTCAATGGAGTTTCCCTTTCTCATATTTTCAAAACCTCAACTTCAAAGAGCGAAACCAAGCGATGGAACAATGCAGGAAACCCGACCCCGGATACTCCACTGGACGTGAAATTTCTTCATCTTGGAACCCGTTGTCATTCTGTAATCTGTTGTCGTGTTACTCCGCTGCAAAAAGCCTTAGTTGTGAAACTTGTGAGAAAAAACTTAAATAAAGTTTGTCTTTCAATTGGAGATGGAGCTAACGATGTATCAATGATTCAAGAGGCAAATATCGGTGTAGGTATAATGGGAAGAGAGGGAACGCAGGCAGTGCGTGCGTCCGACTATGCATTCCAAGAATTTAAGTTTTTGCGGCGACTTATTTCAGTCCATGGAAGATATTCATTTATGAGAATGAGTCTTATAATTTTATATTCTTTCTACAAAAACTTAGCATTCATTACTGTGCAATGGTGGTTCGGGTGGGTTAGTGGCTGGTCAGGTCAGGTATATATGTTTATTTCATGTTGAATAATAATTATTTTTTTGAAATTCTATTTCAAGATTGTCTATGAACAAATGTTCTTCACTGGATTTAATGTTGTTTTCACCTCACTCCCTCCAATCATCCTTGCTATATTTGAACGCGATGTTTCGGAAGACAGGATATCAATATACCCTGAATTATACAGGGAATCGAAAGGAGGTGTTTACTGGAATTTAAAAGAACACTTTGCTATGCTTCTTTCTAGCATTTGGCACTCACTTGCCCTGTTTGGTTGTGTGTGGTTTATAAATTCAGAAGGATCATTAGATCCTGAAGGATACAGCATTGGGTACTGGGTTCAGTGCTATTTGTTTGGAACCCCTATGCTTTTAACTGTGCTTTTAAAATGTGCTCTAATGACTAAACATTGGGTTTGGCTTTCGTGGACCTTTTTGTTGATCAGTTTTGCTCTCAATATTGCACTTATGTTCTTCCTTGAGGTTTTCAACTGGATTGAGGTTGGAACTCCTGAGATCACGCACATTCTTCCAACGTACTACTTTGTGTGTGTATTAGTTCCAATTGTTTGTTTATTGCCGGACTTCCTAACTATGTAGTAAGTATTTGTGAATATTTTAAAATTTTATTAAACTAAACTGGTTTAAAATAGTGTGAAACAACAATATTTCCCATCTGATGCAAATTTAATCATGGAAGAGTCAAATCTTTTGCAACGATCACAACAACAGCAACGCAGAACTACCCCAACAACATCAGATACATACCCTATGGTTGCTATGGGTATTGATGAAGAAAATAGATAGTTTGTTTTTGGTTCTTTTCTTTTCTTTTGTGCAGAAATGTTTTTTATTCTCAAATAGAATTTTTTGAAGCTATACTAGAATCTCTAAATAT
>JADGKD010001789.1:2673-12934 GCA_026955015.1 Nowakowskiella sp. JEL0078
ACAATATTCATTCTTCAATCGATTGATATATTTTGATCGGAACATTTAAATTTCCCAGTGTTAAAGTCACCTTCAGATTCACATTTCGTATATCACCATTTCGGTTTTTTTTTAGCTCGATGTTTTATTTAATCCTTTATAAATCAAAAGTCTTAAGTTATGGCATAAACTTTGGGTATTTTTTAGTTACCAACATTTCTTGATTAGTTCGAGTATCGGAGTGCCTTGAAATTTTTCACCACGTCGGTATTTATGCAATACCATAAACGAAAGTTCCAATATATTTGTATTTTAAAACAAAAAATATGGTATAAAATAAGAAGATATATTGATTGTTTAATATTGTTGTTCTGAAATATTTTTTTTTTATCCAATCAAATAAGTAAATCTAACCACTTTTTCCACCGTTCATCTTTCAACAGTGTTTCTTTATGTCCAACAACCAACAAACCTCTTTTTGCTCTAGTGAGCATGACATTCATTCTCCTGTGATCTTTCAGAAATCCCAAACTAAAATTGGAGCGAACTGCTGAGAAGATAATTACCTCTCGTTCTTGACCTTGAAATCCGTCAACACTACGAACGTCAATCTTCTCTTTCCCAGCAATCTTTGTAACTTTTAGCATTGATGTAATGCACTCAACTTGACCTTTGTATCCCGATAAAACACCAATTTCAGAAGCAACGACTTCACCAGAATCTATCAAATTCTTGATCACATTAATTATTATTTGGGATTGGGTTTCATTCTTGTATGAAGTTCCGAATACACGAGTCTCCCGACCATCGGTGCCGATGAACGCCGAATATTTTTTAGATTCCCAAGGGTACGTTTTAAAAGGAGGAATTTCAATGACATCCGGTGCGCTGTTTATTTTATCATCGTAGAACATACTTGATGAAAATTTTATCAAGGAAGGGTGCATTCGATGTTGAATATTTAACATTTCACAAGGCACACTTTTCTCATCTTTCAAATTTTCAAATAAGCTTCTTTGAAAGTTGAAATTTTTCGAAAATTCGTGTACAGTTGCTTGGAGCTGTTTATCGTCACCAACTAGAACATATCTGGTCTTCGCTTTTACCACAGCAATGAGCGTATTGCAATGCGTTAGTTGACCTGCTTCATCCACAATGACCGTATCAAAATTAGTAGAGCGACTCAGCATCCCCAAACCAACACTACTTGTAGTTGAAAAAGATAATTTGCGCATTCTTGATCAAATTTGGTGTTTTTCTCGAGTCACGTGATTGAGGATCTGTTTCAAGGACATATTTTAATAGTGATGGTGTCACCCTTTCCTTATCAGAAAATCGGTGAACTCGCGGTAAGTCAACATCCCCTGGATCTTGGTCTAGTTTCAATAGGATATTATCAACTGCTTGGTGGGTTGAAGCTGTAACGAGGATTCGTTCTTTTTTTTTAATTAATTCTTTTAAAAGTGCCAGGATAGTGTGTGTTTTACCCACAGCCGGAGGCCCCCAAATCAACGTAATACGATTCGCCAAAGCAACTTGGATGGCACGATATTGTGATTCATTTACATTTTCGATTTTCGGTAAAATTTCGCTTTGAGGATCCTGAATCAATCCAGGCGTCAAAAATTGTTCAACACATAAGGCAGTAAACATTGCAAAATTTGTAGTAACATTTCCCAGATACCAGCCTCTCCAATCGGAATAAGTAAATTCTGAGGGAACTAAACTGGAAATTTCGAATTTCATCTCGAATTTATCATTACTTTTAACAATACCACACAAAGATGGGCTGATATATTCCGAGTGGTTTGATGACGGTTTCTCAGTTCGAAACAAAATAAAATCTCCGACCCTTAGTTGGGTTTTCCCAACCTTTGCTTTAAAAATACTTTCGTTCGAATCAGGAATGGCTTCGAATTGGACACAAGAAAGAATATATGGTTTAATTTTGTTTTCATGGTCATTTAAAATTCCTTCAAACTCTTCATATATTGTACATCGCAGATCAGTGAAAATACCAATAGCGTGATCAACTTTTTCATTAACGGTTAAAATTTTCAAATGATTTGAAAATAATTCAGTGACATCGCCTGACCATTTTGAAGTGATCGCAGCTGTCGAGGCAATTTGTAGAACTTTTATGATCTCGCTAATTTCTACATCAGGTTGAATGAATTTGAGTATAAATTCACTCAAAAGCTGAAAAGCTAGTTCACCAATAGCTTTATCGTCAAGAGATTTTAGTAGACACGATATAATCAATGTAACAGGAATCATCTCAATTTTTTTTTGAAGTAGAAATGCACAAATCAATTGTGGGAAGAAATTCAAAGCTGCAATGGGCTGATATTCATCTTCGATTTTGAAAATCGTGACCGAATCAACAGCTGCTCGTGTCATATGAAAACGAAAGCAAATTTCAAGAAAATTTTTTAGATCTTCTTTTCCAATCAAAACATTATTCGGTTTTCCCTTGCGAACAAACTCAAACATCTCTAATATTTTTGGAGAACCACCACTTTTGCTGATCATCAACCAGTCCACCTCAAGATGAATTTCATAGTCTCTAGAATTTATGCCAGTTATAACAGTAGTTCCGATTCCAGAGGTTCTTGTGTTGATGTGCCGAATTTCAATATCTTCACGATTGCTGATTACATAGATTTCCAACTTCCAAACATCGTTTTTGGTAATCAGGGGGATAATATTTCTAGCATTTTTCCCAAGTTTGTTTAGATCTATGCTGATTTTGGCTGTTGGCAAATTAGCAGATCTTTCTTTGACCATTTGCTTGATTTCTGTTTGGAGCCACATGAAAGTGTTTTGCTTTTTAGCTTGATAAATTTGAATTAACTCATCATCAAGCTCAAGAATATACCCTGTAAGTATAGAGTGACTTTTAAAACTCCCGTGATCCGTTGAGAATAAATGAAATTCTGAAAGTGTGTTTAAACCAGAAATTATTTGATCAGATATAAATATTCCTAAGCTTAATCTGTCACTTGCTTGGATTAATATCAGTTTCCTGGAGAATTTTGTCATTGCATCAATAAATCGCTGATTACAATGAGGACTTTCAATCGAAATCGTATACAATCGTTTCCAATTTCCGATATTATTAATTTGAAATAGATTTATTTCGTTTTTAAAGAATATTTTGGATTGATTCACAGCATTTGAAATAGAATCTGTATATTCAGGATACTCTCTACAAGCCCATTTACGCTGAGCAAAGGTTAAGGAGCAAAAGTCAATATTTAAAATAAGGTTAACAATTCTTGGTTTGAATAATTCGAAATCCTTTGCTGAAAGCTTTTTTATCTGACCTATAGTTCGATGAATAAGACACAAATTTTCGAAATCTGATACATTTTCAGAACACGACCCGAAAACAACGGTCTCGAGAAATCTTACAGTATCTTCGGTTGAGAAAGAAAATTTTTTTGAATCGATATTACCAATATTAATTTTACGTGACATTTGTAACTTCAAAATTTCCTTTTCTGCTTCTTGTTTAAGAACATCCAAAATAAAATTTTGGTCTGGGGTAACAGTGGGTAAAATTTTTAAGTAATCTGGGATTTTTATAGGTTCTCCATCAACGGAAGAAGAAAAGAGGGCGTTAAGTTCCGTAGCTTCTTTAGATGATGCACCTTTCGCTGCTACCCAAGCAAGGTACAAGTTTTTAACTTTTCCCATAGAATAATTATTATAAGAAGCAAAATGTTTTAAAATATCATTTCGCGAAATTTTACTGTCAGTTTTTAGTTTTGCTGGTGGATATTTGTATGGTTCGAAAATTATTGTTGTAATCAAATCTTTATCGTAAATAACCATAAATTGATCCCCATCGAGATCTCCGCCTGCCATTTCACTTGCAGCAGAACGCTGAAGCTGTGAGGAAGTCGAAAATACGATGCAATCAACGAGATGATGGTATTCTTTGACGTCAACAACTTTAAGTTTGCGAAAATCACCAGGATGTAGACATGGATTTCGAGTGACTATTACGTAACCTGATGATAGTGTATGTGGGATTCCATTGACTGTGATTCTCACAAAAACTTCGTCAGCTAATAACTCTGAAGAAGGTTCCGCGATTCCAAATAATAATCTCGATTGTGGAAGAATAAATCTTACTTTTCTTTCTGACCGTTTGTCTAATGATTTGGAAATTTCATCTTTTTGAGCTGCTCTCAAATCTGATTGAACAGATGAAATTCCTAAATCTGTGAGTTTTTCGATTAAATCAAATTGATTCCGGAATGCAAATAATTGAAATGCAACTTCTGCATCTGTAATTGCAGATTCATGAAACGCGAAGTATTCTGCTTGCTTTTTTATCAATGTTTCTTTTGAGATACCAAGTTCCGTAAGTAATGTTACATGTTCAGCATTTAAGGCTCCAAAAGTATAAGGTTTCGAGCACTGAACAATACCAAACGAATTATCTGAGTTTGGTAACGCTGAGAATTTTTTCATTGATTTGCGAAATGCTGCAGCGTGTGAATTAAGGTTTACATCCAAACTCAAAACACCTATTTATATCTCGTAAAAATTTCAAATGTATAAAAAATAAGTAACCTTTGTATCCATGATATCTTATTTGATAAACACTAGGAAGATAATGTTCCTGTCGAAACATGATTTTGGCAGATTTAGAAAGAATTTTGGCAAAACGAACAGATATGCTGATTGAAGTTAGCTGCTCGAAAAAAAAAAAGAAAAAAAAAATTAATGAATCTCACTTACTATCCACAACCGTCTGTAAGTAGCTCACCACTAGCCGAAGTTACATCATCGATGTCAATGGTATGTTTTGGATCCAAATTATAAACTATCTCACAAGCAGAAAATAATAGACCAATTCGCTTCGTCCTTTTCGCTACAAAATTCATATCAAATTTACCCATACTCTGTAATAACGCCTCAACTTCTTCTGGCTTCTTTTTTATTAGGAAAGCTTTTTGTTCCTTTAGCTGAGAGTTACTGCATCCGAAAAAGTGATATACGTCTCCACATAAGTCAACCCCATTTTCAAGAATTGAAAAAATAAGTTTTTCACGAGTAGACGATCTCTTTGTCATTTGAGAGAAATCAACTTTAACTAGCTGCTTAGCTGGGATCCCCTGTAGTGCACGGCAATTTGTCCGAGTTTGGTAAATAATAGAAACGTCAGTGGATTCGAGATCTTCTCCAGTAAAAGTCAAATTTGGTATTTTATCCTCCAACGACTTCAATTTTAATTCTGATTTGTTAACATTTTTTATGAGATATGGTTTTTTTATTTTTGAGATATTCATCTTCAGGGTTCAAATTGCTTTGTCAAGGTATGTCCAACTTTAATGAATACCAACATATGTGGCTGGATTAAGAACACTTAGTTGTCCAAGTCTTGTCTTAATTTTGTCTTGTGACACTTGTATTATTAATATCAAGTTTTTAATTTCAAAAAAATGGCATTAATCTTTAAATTTCTTGCAGATCCAGATGGATATTAAAATACAATATTTTTTACTGACTTCCCTTATTGGTTTGGTTATCGCTTTCAGTTTTAGGTATTTATTTCCAATAATTGCATATGTGCAACATATTTTTGTAGTACTTCATGATACATGGTGGTTCCTATTTAGTTCTGTTGCTGAAATTGCGAATTATTGTTGCGAAAGAGAGAATTATCGAATGATTTTATTCCCCTTTGGTAAACGTACAGTCATCTTTCATACTCGCACAGCAGCATCGCATATCTTGGAGCAAAGTATGGCAAAAGCATATCGTAAAAGATTCGCAACTGACGATGGCTTGCGTGCTCTTGGAATGCTCCATCGTGGGTTAATTTGGAACAACAATTTGGAATCTTGGGGTAAAGTACGAGGATGCTTTCAAGACGGACTTTCGAATGCAAATCTTAAGCAAGTTCCAGAGTTAGCAAAGCAGTTTGTTGACTTGAGTTTCTCATCATATTCAAAAGGATTAATCAATACACTGGATTCATTTCGTTGGATAACACTGAATTTTACTCTCGTGTTAATGCTAGGTTTGCCAAGAAAAGATACTTGGGAATTAGCGGAGGACTTAATCACTTCCGTTGTTAATTACTTCAAAGCCTGGGAATTTTTTCTTGTTAGACCTTTTTGGTTTACCAGAATGTCTCGTAACTATCACCAACACTTGGCAGCATCGTAAGTTTTATCAAATTTATCAAATTTAACGATTCATATTTTTACAGGCAAAAACTCCACTTGGTTTGCGAAGACCTTTTGAAAGAATATGAATCATTGAGGACAGATAAAAAATCTAGACCCGATTGTATTCTCGACTATGCTTATCATTTATATCAAATAAGTACATTTTCTCGTGAAGAATTGATCCAACTTATATTGGAGTCACTTTTGGCCGGAGTTGACACGTCGTCAGTTACGATGTTCTACACTTTATCATTTTTGGCTGAAAATGACTTATGTTACGAGAAAGTCAAAAATGAGACTGATAACTTTAGCTCAAATATCAATGCTTCTTCTCTTGTGTATCTTCAAGCTTGTATCCGTGAGTCAATGAGACTTAAACCTGTTGGTCCTATTATAATGCGTCAGGCAGACTTAAATGATCTTGTTGACGGAATTAACATTAATCAAGGTGATCAAATAGTTATTAATCTGGCAGCTATGAATATTTTGCACGGTTTTACTGGAGATGAGAAGCCATTCCTACCGGAGAGGTTTATTTCTGATGACAAAATAATAAGTGCATCCATTCTTGAGTTTGGTCATTATCCTTTTGGTGCAGGTCCAAAAGGATGCGTTGGACAGCATTTAGCGATGAGAGAAATGCAAGCAACATTACACTATTTTTTGAAAAATTACCTTTTTCACAAACCTCCAACTAGGCAAATTGAACAAATGGTTGTCCATTGGGATATTGCAAACCAACCCCAAAACAAGGAGGATATGCGAATGTTTGTTATTTCCCGTTTACCAATATATGAAAAACGATTCACTGAATCAAAATCACTCAACATATTTCTTATTGGACCGCAAAGCACAGGGAAAACTTTCATGCTAGGGTATCTTGAAAAAAGGTTGGGAAAATTGGGTCGATTTCATTCCGAAGTTGCACGAAACCTCATGCTGAAGCTCAACTTAAGTGGAGAAGATTTGAACAGTGACCTTGAAATTTACATGAGGTTTCAAAAAAATCTATTATCAGAGCACGCGTCATTGATGAATCTTCTCACCAAAGTTGAATCAAAACATACTGAAATCTTCAATGTTTTTGACAGATCATCAATTGATGTGATAGCTTATTCTTTGTTGCGAGGAGGTAAAGAAAACATGGCGAATCTTCTTGAAAGTCAAGAATTTAAGGAATGCTTAAAGATTTATCAGAATAAGTCGACATCTCTTATTGTTTTGTTTCCGATAATCGATGATTTGTTAAATGATGACGGTATCAGAATAAAGATGGAGAGCATTGAGCATCAAAATCTGAGTAAATGTTTCATTCAAATATTGGAACAACAAAAGATTCCGTATTTCACGTTGTCAACAAATTTGAAGAAACGTGGACAGGAATTACTTTTGGAGATATACAAGCAGTTGTAACAATACTTGAAAAAAGAATAAATTTGAAAGTAAAATTTATCAAAAGATATCAAGACTTAGAAGTCATACACTAAGATATTGCTTATTAATAAGCATGTCAAATTGATGCTGATTTTCCGAATTTAGTGAAAATTTAATTAAATTTGGTATTAACAATGAACAAATTTATTGTCTTATACTATTATTCAAACACAATCCCTCCAGTGCCAGATTACCACTTATGCAAACCAGATCTCAGAATCTTGATATTGAACGTATAAGTCTGCAACCTTTATATAACTAGTTGGAATGTCAAATGTGCTCTGAGTTTGAAACAATTGTTCCCCACCATTGAAACTCTGTTAAACCTCCATTTCTCAAAATGCATGGTTCTAATCAATTTCTATATGTTCCTATCAAAGTTTAAAGCAATCCATTTTCCAAATTATCTCAAATATTAATTACAGCTTCAATCACATTCTCCTTGGCACACAGTCTTGGATCAAGGGTCTTAATTTTCATTTTTATAATGTTCCAAAACCAATCAATTAAAGATAAATCAGGACTCTGCAAAGGCCAATTGTAAGTTTCCACTAATTTCTCAGTTATAAATTCTGTAACTGGTCATGCAGTGTGGCATGGATAATTATCTTGCTAACAAATTAGATCAATGTAATAGCAGCAAACTTGGGTAAAACACATTCAGTTAATAGTTCCACATATGTTGATTGATTTTGAGATGCAGCAGACAGATTAAAGTTAGGACTTGCAAATCCTAATATGAATACAAATCTGAAAAAACATTATCAGCATTGTAATAACAATAGGTATGTATTAATTTCACCTATACATTTCTTTAATTCTTCCTATCTAATTTTACTAACTTTTGTTATTTTATGCACTTATGTTCCATGCAATGTGGATTGCACAAAAATTCAGGAAATCAGAAGATCTGTGTGCAACAGTAGATAATGCTCTGTTATTCAACTGGATTTTCTTTTCAACTAACCATTTTGTGTTGCTAGCAAACTTTAAAAATTTATTTATATCAAATCTCTAGACTCCAGTGGATTTCAATAACAGCATTTAAAGAGGTTATAATCACACTTTCAATTAATGTTTATTAGTGGATTACCTATAAGGTACTGGTAATGAAATTATGAGCAATTGGAAGAATGCATGTATATTTATTAATAAGTATATACTATGATTGTGTTCAATTTTATGGATTGTCGCATGATTATGTATTTATGTTTATGGTGTGTCATAACACTAACAAAATTCTAGATGATGATAACTGATACAGAGGGGGTGGGGGTGGGGATGGTTTGCATAAAGGGATCAATAAGGAAAAGAAAGGAATGTAATAGGATATGTCAAGTTATAACTCAGTATTAATTTCAGCTGGTGCCAAACACAACTCCTCAAAAGGTTCACTATAGAATAAGTGTCAAAATGACTTAACCAGGCCTCGGAAGCAGTGGATTCCATGCAATGGATTTTTAATTTCTACTTTTTCATAAAACTTTCATCAGGGTATTCTTAAAATGTATGTGATAAATCAGCAATTTGCACATATTGATATTTACGTTTTGCTTCAGTTTCAGACTCCATAGCAATTTTAAAATTTGAAAAAGATTGCAGATGTTTGTTTACCTTTCAAATTTGCACTCTTTACAAACTTGGTATTTTACTTGATCAAAATCCTGGACCAGCAAAGATTAAATTTTTCCATGTCAATAGACTTACAATATTTGACAATAATTATTACTGTGTTGACAATGGAAGGTGTTGTTAATTTTATTTATTTTTTCCATTGAATTCTTTTAGTTATCTGTCTGTTTACTTATCCAATCTGATGGTCGCCTTTAAGTGACTTTATTTTTCAAAATCAAGTGGTTGGAGAAAACATGCTGTTTTTGGTGAGAACTGTAACATTATATTTCATAAAAACTAACTGAGGCAAAGGAAACAGATGAAAATCTTTGCAGAAGGTTGAAGTTTCTTATTGAATTTGTAACTAAGGTGATTTGATATGATTAAATTGCAACGAAAGAATTAATTTTCGGTCAAATGCACCAAATTCTCAAATGAAGACAAGTTTAATTAGTATTACTTTTACAAATTCATTTTGATGGTACTTATATAACATTGTGAATCTCAATTAATATTTTAGACTTTTATTGTCAACAGAGTATCATTTTTAATTGGAGCTGGCTTGGTTGTAAACGAATGGGGATTATTTTGAGGGTCATGACATAACTGAAATGTAGCTATCAGTTGTTGAATCTATTTTCAAAGTATCTAGGATTATTTAAGGAAAATTTTTTTAAACTATTTAGTTTCTAGTACTCTGGAGGATGACCAGGATTTACGTTAAATCAATTCAGTGAGAATTTGATAGACAGTATGTCATTAACTGGGTCAAAATAAAAAATCCTGATTGGTGACAGGAATTTTGATATTATAAAAAATTATTTGTCAATTCACACATTTGTGAACATTGGATCTATCAGTGTGATATGCTGATACACCGAATAGAAACAAAGCAGTATCCCCACACAATAATGGGTTTTTGCGTTTCCAAAGAACAAAAGGAGCAACAAGAAAAAAGCTTGGCTATAGACAAAATAATCGTTGATGACGCAAAGAAGATTAATCAAGAATGCAAGATTTTACTTTTGGGTAAAGATACTTTATAT
>JADGKD010001790.1:0-11979 GCA_026955015.1 Nowakowskiella sp. JEL0078
GGATGTGGTTCAATAAAGGGTAAGTAATTGACAGAGATGAAAATTTTACTGTCAAACAGAAAATTTGCAAATAGAGAATTTGCGAGGGGAGAACCAAAGGAGAACAATTCGACAATAACAACAACGGGCAGGCTGGGAGTGTTCTGTATAAAGTTATATATTACTTAGTTTACATTCAAAGTATTTTGCCGGGTTAGTGATATTTCAAAGCTTTTGTTCACCATTTTGACTGTTTCAGAAATGTCTCTTGCTGCAAATGACTCGTCTATTAGTCAAGACACTTTTAATTCTAATCATCCCATTCTGCCTACTCCAAAACGTTCGACAAACCCAATATTAAAACTTGACTTGTTGAAACGGTCTCCTACAATCTCATCTCCCAAACTTCCATCTCCAGGCCTAGACTTTTCAATATTCTCAGCACCTTGGCAAAGATCTAAATCGGAGTTTAAATCAAAAAGTGTTATCAATTCTAATCGTGGGATCGAAAATTCAAAAGACAATGAGTTTGATTCTCCGAAACTCATAAAGGTTTTTTTATTGTTTGAAAAAAGTTATAACGACCTATTGAGTTTTTTTAGAATCAATCGACTACCTCTCATCAAGAATCGAAAGCTAGTTTCAGTTACCCCCCTTCACCCAATCGAATGTTTTCTTCGACCTCGTCTAGTACTACTTTTTTCTCTGGCGAATTTGTGCATCCGCCTCCCGTAACAGAGCGAAGTTTTACGAAATTTAGTGCTAGATCAGATTTATCGAGCGCTGAAACTTTTACAAGCCAAAAGGGGAAATCACCAGGGTCTACTTTTGATTTAGAAAACTTTGAACATCTTCCTTCTGTAGGAGAATTAGAATACTTTGATAATTTCCCTTTAGAAAATGAAAGCGGTATTATCCACGTTGGTGCTTTAAATGACAGTACTCCACGAAAAAAGCGAATAAGCGAACGTTTATCAGTAATTTCTACACTTTCTCGAAATGAAGAGCACCCAAACAATTCTTCGAGCTTACGATCGCCAAACCTAAGATCTTTGAACATTGGAGAGTCATCAGACGGGGACAATCGACGATTTTCAAGACGGTCAATGGATTTTGCCCACAATATGATATCACCCATCGAAGATATGTCTTGGTTTAAAAGGCATACTACGAGATCGAGCGAAGACAACATTGAGATTCCCAAGGAGCCCGAGGTTAAAAAATGGAACAAACTCGCAAGTTTCATCAGAAAAGGAACACTAAAACTTCGAACGAGCTCTGGTCCTCGCTCTGGATCCTCTCATGGGTCTTATTCAGACTCGCCTGTTGAAGCAACTAATCCGCACATTTCAACGATTTTTAAACAAAGATCAGTTGATCGAAGACAAACAGCTCCTCCAGGGTCGCTGGTTCTAGAAGGGTTGACAAATTACTCACCCTCTATGCACCGTCCGAGAAGTCAACAAAGTATCATAGTGGAAAATCGTAGAAGTATGGATATTGTAAATAATAGGTTATCTCTAGATGTCGGACGCAGTATTTCTCTCGAAAATCCAGCTAGACGGTCAATCTCGTTCCAAAAGACATTGAACTTCAAGAGACATTCTAAACTAAAATTAGATTCTGACGAAAATATTAGTCAAACAGGAGCTTCTAGCGATGGAAAATCAATCCCAATACAAATTAGATCATCTGTTTCTTTAGTCCGTTCGCCTTCAGAAAAATTACACTCAATAAGAGAATTTGCACGTTCGTCATTCGAAAGCATTCGTCCGAAATTCACTCGTGAAACAGTGGAAACAGCAACTCAGACATCTTTTGAATTTAACGAAGAAGTTGACGTAACTGAAGAAGAATCTGAATCCCAAATCGATATCAAAGACAGCATAAAGATGTCTGGAAAATTCTCGAAATCTATGGTCACTAAAAGAGCTAGAACTGTAACACTTAGATCTACTAGAAAACTCCTGAAGAGAAACTCCACTGACAGATCCTATTCTATTGAGAGAGAGTTGATAACTACATCTCCCGACAGCTTATATAAAATTAACGAAGAAGAAAACCAAGAATCTATGTCATCTGAATTTCAAAATTCACCTGGGATAATTTCCAGAAACCTTGATTTATCATATGAGAGTAATCTTCCGATTTTGGAAGAAATAAAAGAAGATATAAAGAAGAATATTTTGGTATTTGGATATTCAGTTTGGCATTTTAATTTTATTTTAATACTTTCAAGGATACGGATATACTTATAGAGAGTAATGAAATATTTGCGAAGAAATTAGAAGAAACTCAATTAAACAATTCGCAGAAGCAATCAAAACCGCGCAAGGAAGAAAATACTCAAGAATTGAATGGTTCTAAAATCATTTCTAAGAAAAGTGTTATGAATGTCCTAAGAAGACTTCAACGAACGAAAATGCTAGTTTCTGGTTTCTCAAACATAAGTCACAAAGAGAGTCAGAAATCCCAAGAGTCCGAGTCAAGTAGTTTACATAATCAATCTCGCTCATCTCTGACAAGTCTGGCGAATTTCAAGTTTAATTCACGATTTTCAATACCAAAAATTAAAAAGCATTCAAATGGCAGTACTTTGGCTCATAAGCTCAGCATTGAAAGTCTTTCGAAGCGACAAACTCAAGATGTTATCGGAGCTGTTCTTTTAGTCGTCAACAAATCGGATGAAACTGTGGACTCAGATTCTCAACAAGGCAACGAATTCCCTGACCATCCGTTAATGGATGCTACAACAACAAATGTAATTGAAACTCATTATGTGACTATAAAAGATATTAAATCTCGATGTGTGAGTCTACACGAAGTCCATCATGTTGAGATTAAATCTCCGTTATTGGAAGAAGTAACCATTGAAGTCAAGAGTACACCAGCCCTTGAAACACGGAATCTGAATATCTCTAAAGAAACACAAGAATGCAGCAAAAATTTGACGAATTTTATGCCAACCACACCTGCTGCTTTCATTGCGACAATGCCAAGACCGATGTCGAGAAGAGAAAGTTTGGCTGATAGAGCTGGGACTTTGATGCCTAAAATACCTGAAGGCGCCGAGTTAAATCATTCAGAAAATTTAGAAATTTTGATGGTAAATTTTTTTCACATTTGAAAGTTTAATTAAAAATTTACTTTAGAAATCGACAAATGGGCCTTCGATGAGTCTTTGTATTGATACAATTAAATCATCCAATATCGACCATAATTCTAGAGTTTATGAAAATCTTGATTTTTCTCGAGAACGCCACCGTAGCGAAAAAGATTCACCGAGAGTTAATTTAGAATATTCGCCAGTTGTAACAGAAGCAAGTGATGTTTATTACTCTGCTGACTCTGATTTTGGAATGGAGGAACGACGTGATTCAATGTTATCAAATTCAAGCTCTCCCGCTATTATTCAAAGCACGGAAATGGATCTTTGTTTATCTAATCAAAAGGAAAACGAAATTATGCTAGCTTTGGTTTCGGAAGAATCAGGAGAAGAATCTCTTGATATCGAACTGAATGAAGAGGACTTCAGCACGTCAAAGTTGTTCTGTAACCTGAAAAAGGAAAAATCTTCGGTGATTCAAAAGATATTCACTGACCTAAAATCAAGGACACAGAACTTGGACGTCCCAACTCACCTGAGTATTCCAAAAAATCTGGAATCAATTCCGTTGAACACGAACAATGATACCTTGGAAAAAATTGATTTTGATGTCATAGAATCCTCTTACAAAGAATCTGAACAAATGATTCAAATCTCAAAGCAAGATACTGAAAATCACGCAGAAAATGAGACACAATCCACTGTAATTTTTAGTAATACGCACGATCAAATTAACAATGTACCCGATGTTCAAGAAAGGGAAGTGAATGTTAAAAATGTTGTGTCTGAGCTTTCTATATCTGAAACTTCTGAATCTTCAGTTCTGGGTCTAGATTCAAATATAAAAGTATCAGAAGAACACGAGCTAATGTTAAAAGAAAAAAATTTTGTTAACAAACCTGAACAGACTGATCGGCAAATCGAAATAATGTTTGATTCAGAAGACCAGGAAAAAATTGTTTCAAATGCGAAAGAAGTTATCTTTTCTGAGCAGCAAGAAAAAGTCGATGCTTCTATTCTGGATGAACATTGGATAATGTCAGCATTAAAATTTCCTCAAGCAAAAGAAATTAGTTTACCAGCAATCATAGTAGAGAGACCAAAGTCTCACTCTTCACAATCATCCCGTTCTTCACTGGAAACACCTCACGTCCCCGAGACTCCACATCCGCATGCTGTGCCAGGATTTATTTTCCCATCACCCACTCCCATTCTTTCGTGTGATGAGGATGAAGATAGTAATTTCCCAGAAGTTTACTACACTAACGATGGTGTTGAGAGTCCACAAGCAACTCCACGAAGCGCTTACGAAAACATTGTATCTGAGGAATATGTGTTGTTGAAAACCAAACGTCAACCTAAGGCTTTCCCTAAAGAAAAATTCCATCCATTAAGTTTGTTGACAATACGGAATATGGATCTAAGTGATGATGAATCAGGAGATACTCCGTATAACTTCTCATTTCCTTCAAGTTCTATTATTCCACCTCTTTCTGAATCGTTTGGTAGAAGAAGAAGTAGTCGATTGAGGACTTTTTCGCAAAATAAATGGAACACGTATTTGAATAGATCTGATTCCATAGACTCTGCTCCAGCAAGGTATTTTTCTTTACATTCGAACAATATTTTAAATCTAATCTTTTATTTCTCCAGTGTTAGACGAAGATGGTCAGCGCCAAACGTTGATGACGAAGAAGAAAATACAGATGATTATCAGATTGAGCTCAAGAGCATAAGACCAATTCGTTCAAAAACAGACTCTTCTTCAGTTTTTCAAGATGAACCAAAACTTGACAATGAAAAAGACTCTTTCCTTGAAACAAAATCTGAGGAAATTGAGAGAATTTCAGTCATAAATATATCACCTCCACATTCTGAAACAAACGTCACTGTATTATCGGATCCTGAGGCGTCTATTGCTAAGTTCACTAGCTTCCAAGAGTTTGCAACGACATGCAAAACTCCGACGAATGCTGAGTCTTCAGTCGAATCTGATTACTTTAACACTAAAGTTTCGACTTGGCATCCATGGGTAACTGTCGAGGGAAAATGGGGAGATACGACAGATAATTCACTTCCTAGTCCAATTCACAACTCTCCATCAGTCACACCAATCCTTTTGCCAATTGTTACTCCAAAAGCGTCTGATTCTTCGTTTGCCACTCTAAGGAAATTAGAAATGAATCAAAACGGCATTACTCGGAATGAAAACAACAACTACGAACTTAATAACAAGCTAAATGGAAAAAAAAATATGGAAACAAATAACATGATTATCCACAAAGTTCAAGTTCATAAAAACATTGAAACTAAGAATTATGACGAAGCACCGTCTCAGGCCGAAGGCCAGCGTCAGAAGCGTAATCGAAGGAAGAAGTCGAACAAAAAAGGAATAAATGTGCAAACCACTGTCACCGAAGGTAATCAATGGATTAGCAAAAATATTTCCAGCACTCACAATGTACCTGCAAACATGCTTCTATCCCCGGTTGCTGTGGAAAACAAAAATTCTGAAAAGACTTTGAAAGTACAAACCAATCTGCAAGTTAACCGAGCAAAAGGCAAACCAGTTCAACCTCATGTTAATGGCAGTCAAACAAATGGAAAACAAAGTTCTATGCCTGTTCGAGTTTTCGTGACTCTGCCAGAAGAAGAAATCGTTAAGAAGTCCACGAATTCTCCAAATGAGACGGTACCAATAGCTCCTCTGTCAGCAGCGGCAGCCCTCAGTTACTTTGACTCAGATAAAGCAGGAAGTATTACAGTCGTACCCAAATGGCAACCAAGAATATTTTCAAAGGGATCACCCTTTGGTGGAGACGAAAATTGGCGTTATGAGGACTCGATCGAGCGGACGCAACCTCAGTTCATTCAACAGCAATATCATTACCAACATCAAAATCAACCTCACTTTGTACCAGAATATTACCCGCAGCAGCATTATATTTCCAATGAGCATTATGGACAGACTGCTAGCAGTCATCATGGTGGAAAGCGATATGGAGGGAAAACACCGAAGAATTAATTGATTGAGAAAGTAGAAAAAAAATTTTTTTTTGTTTTTTGAGTTTTCGTTTCATGCATTATTTGTCTTAATAAATTTTTTACACTTACATTTGATATGTTTAGAAGATTTTTTATGACCAAACAGATAGGACATATTTTAAATTATGAATCACCAAGGTAAGCAAACTTATTTGGGTGACACGAGGTTAATGTTCACTTTGGACGACGTTATGGAGATGAGGAAAGGAGACACCGAAACCGATTTACATTCTGACTATCCCCTTTCACTTGATTTCCTTTCACTTGATTTTAACACGCAAAACAATCAAATCTATGAGAATCCTGACACAACTTTAAACAACAAGGAACAAAATGAAGATGGTGGAAATCTAAGGTCCCAGCTGGATAAAGCTCAAATGTATTCTATACACATTCAACTTCCCAGTACGCCAGAGTCTGACGAAATGAGCCGGCTGGACAACCTACCTGAAAGCGAAGTCAGGGAACGACTAAAAGAACTTTTACGAATTAATGCCGAAAAAGAAAGAGGCAAGTCGATTATTTCAAAATTTCAAATAATTAAAACTTTCTTTGGATAGACTTAACAATAGCCGCCGAAATCGGACAACACCTTCTTCAAGCAAATGCCGCACTAAAAACTGCATATCAGGATCTCTTAAACTATTCCAAGAAACACATGAAAATGGAACCAACACGTACGGCGGACGAAATACTCAGAGATGTTTTGATGGATGTGAATCCTTTTGAGACCCGTGAGGACGAATATAATACCGACGATGACTCAGTTACTGACGAAGTTCAATACGAAGCTGTGCAAGACCTTCAAAGTCTGAATTCTGCTTCCACAGCTCTAGAGGCAATGGGTGATTTGGCAAGTCCGATGATGCTGAATGTTGTATCGAGTTTGGAATTGGAGAAAGCGGGACCTGTTGCCGAGGAAATTCAAAATGTTTCTTCACCTCCAATAAACTCGAGAAAATCTGTGAAACGTAATACGCGCCCAAAATCAAGTAGCTCTTACTCATCTCATCAACAATATCCCACCGATATTCATGAATACATTTCATCACTTGAATATGTGAATGCTGATCTAAATTCACAACTTAAGCGTAACCGCGAAATCGATACTTTACGAATAAAAAAATTGGAAGCAGAACTCGATCAACTGAGAAGCGAATTACAACAAACTCTAAATCAATTAACTGATTTGGAAAAGGAAAAAAAACGGCTCATGCGTGAGCGTATTGAATTTTCGCGAGAACAATCACAGCTGGAACAAACAGATAGGGAGATAATTGATGAACTATTCAGTCGCGTGCAAATTGCTGAAGAAAAATATGAACTTGCCATTTCACAGAAAAAGGAATTGAACAAAAAGATTGATAATGTGTTTAGAGATTTACTGTTTTTAAGGCAAAGATGTTCGGATCTGGAAGCAATGTTATATGATTCTGAGTATTTGCGAGAATTTAGTATAAGGCAAACATTGAACATTGAAGATTTGAAAGAGCAACTCGAAGAAGAGAGGAATTACAATGCACAACTTTTAATGGAAAGATCGGCTTATTCTGGGGGTGGATTTGGCGATTTTGACCACTCAGGTCCTCAATCACCATCCACTGATACTCGATCTAACTGGTTTCGGCCATCATCAGAAAGTGATGGAAAGACATATTTTAATGAAACTACAAATAACTCTCCTTCGGTTTCTAATAGTGGGGTTATATTGGAAAGATCCGAGTCTAAGACGCTAAATTCGCATCAAATTAGACATGCACTCTCAAAATCCCACGCTGGGAATCTGTATCGAAGTGGTAGTCATCCAGAAATAAATATATCGCTAACGAAATCGCCAAGTTTGGACGAGTGGACCAACTCACCCGACTCTCTATATCCACCACACCAATTTTGGGCTGGTCCAAACATGAACAAATTGAGTGGTATGGGTTTACGTAGCGTCACTAATGTTGGTATTGGAGGAGTTGGGCCACTGAAACGACCACTCATGCCTTCACCTCTCACCAAGACTTTCGTAGATAATGCATCAGAAGACACCTTCAGTGTTATTAGTATAGATCCAGCAGACGATAATATCTCACGGAGACCCCAATTTGTGCCTCAGCAACAACATCAATTGCAATCAGTTGACGATCATCACATCAATCATACATTAGAATCTGATTCTGAATTGAAATATGGTTATTTCTCGCCAAGGAGCTCTCGGCCAGGAACACCAAACGGTCGTAAGATTTCTGTAACATCCGAAGTTAGAAGAGCGAGAACTCTCAGCGTTGGATCTGCTGGAGCAGTAGCAGACGAAAAAATCTTGACTCGTGATGGTCATGGTGTTCTTGTAGATAAGTGGTTCACAATGTGCTGGAATCTAGTATACAAGCCAGCTGATTCATCACCTTAAGTAGATCTAATATTCTTGTTTGAAATCTTTTTTTCTTGAATTCATTAAAACTTTTCAATTGTTGTTTAAATTTTTGTAATGTTCAGCAAAGCAAACGTTTCTCTGTTGAAGCTTTTTAACCACTAGCATGTTATACGTTTTGTAGTAGAACATTTTCCTCAAATTGCAAACTTAAATGTTACGTATTAATAAGTCATGATCGCTATTTAAGCAACCTTTGATGTTAGCAAATCCAGAAAATATATATTATAAAATTAATGTTTTTTGTTTATTTGATGAACTTCGATGGGAGATACTTCTTGATTTGCTTTAAATTGGTGGAATGTAAGAATGAATCATTGTGCGACAGACCGCCAGATGAACCAAATTCAAAAAACGCTGTTCTCATCTGGAAGAATTTCTCGTTGGTAAACTTACTTTAGTACATATCACGCTATCATTCATAATTTCTCTTTTTAATCTGTTTGATTAAGTGTTTTGAGAAATTCTGCTGCTTTGTTTTCAACTTCTTCTGCAAAACATGCAAGTTATTCAAGTTCTCAAAACAGAAACCACGATCAGTCTACTAGGAGGTCTAATTTAAGAAGTTCCATAACTGCTTCTTTGTTCGCTGCTGGTGCTACCGGATCGTTGTTTTATTACAACCTGAAGGTTTAATTTTATTTATATTGAAGTTTTGGCAGCATCAATTTATCAATCTTCTTTTTGAAGAAAATGGAAAATACTGTCGCTTGCGAAAAAGCTCCAAAGGTAACATTAAGTTTCAACTTCATCGTTTCCATTTGACTTAAATTTCTAGTCCGATCCAATGAGATTAAAGATGGAAAATTTTATCAGGAACCTGCAGAAAGAAATCGTCTCGGCGATTGAAGAAGTTGAGGGAAGCGACGGAGCTCGATTCAAACAAGACGAATGGATTCGACCAGAGGGAGGATTGGGACTATCATGTGTTTTGCAAGACGGCAAAGTTTTTGAAAAGGCAGGTGTTGGAGTATCAGTTGTTCATGGACCACTTCCATCGAAGATGTATGAACAGATGAGAGCTCGAAAAATTGATGGAATGGGTGAAGGTCCCTATGCAATGTTTGCTGCTGGAATCAGCTTGGTCATGCACCCGCATAATCCAAATGCACCTACTGTGCATCTTAACTACAGATATTTTGAACTCAGTGACCCGGAGAATCCAGATTCAAAGCCTATCACTTGGTGGTTTGGAGGTGGTTGTGATTTGGTAAGTTTTTGAGTTGGATTTTGATTTCATATACTCATTTGTTTTTTTTAAAAAAAAAAAAAATCAGACACCATCATATTTATTCCCTGAAGATGCTGAGCATTTCCACAAAGTGATAAAAGAGGCTTGCGATAGGCATGATAAAAGCTATTACCCCAAATTCAAAAAATGGTGCGATGATTATTTCTTCATTCCTCACCGTGGAGAATCTCGTGGAGTTGGAGGAATCTTCTTTGATGATCTTGATGACAAAGATCCCAATGAATTATTCGCATTTGTCAAGGATTGTGGAAGATCTTTCGTTAAACAATATGTTCCCATCATGCAAAAAAGAAAGGATATGCCATTTACACATGATATGAAAAAGTGGCAGCAACTTCGAAGAGGTCGATATGCTGAGTTTAACTTGGTGGGTTTCGTTTTATGAAATTTTTTTTGGCAATTAATTTTCGTAAAGGTGTATGATCGTGGAACTAAGTTTGGACTTGCAACACCAGGAGCAAGAATTGAAAGTATTTTGATGTCTTTACCGTTGACAGCAAGATGGGAATATATGCACAATACGGAAAAGGGTTCAAGAGAAGAACAGTTGCTTGATATTCTAAAGAAACCACGCGAATGGGTTAAGAAATCTAGTTTTTGGTGAAATAAAGTATTAATCTTTAAAATTGGAAAAATAAAACGAAACTGCAAATTTCTTGCAAAATCTGATACGTTGGTCACAAGTTCTTGTGGCGCTAATTGCAGTCACGAACTCTTTTTGAAATTTGCAAAAAAAGATGAAAGTGCTCAGCATCATTATAAGTATATTGTATTACTTCAAGTTTTGATTTGTCTGATTTTTGGTTGGCGATAGTTGGTTTGTTACATAGGTTGTAATTGTTTCAAGTATTTACTCCTTATTTTCTTCAATTTTAAAGCGTTTGGCTTGTATGAATGTAGGTTTTCAAATTATTAGCCTACCAATATGAATATGTCTTTCCCTTTGAAGGGTTCGCAACTTGTGCGCTTCTTATCAAATTCTTCTCGAAGTCTAATACAACATTATATCGATTATTAGTTTTTGGTAAACACATTATTTTAAAGTGTATTTTTATTCAACCAAAGTATAGGTGCATTCATTCAACTTATTTTGACAATCTTCTATTTTAGATCTTCCGGTATTAATTTTCAATTCAAAAGCATAGGTTTAATTATCTCGTTCAGTGACTTCAACTCCTGTAAATGGTGCTGCGTCAGTTGTCCAAAATATTAGCGCAATTTTTGTTTTATCAGCGCTACTTCAAGCAACAGTTCTAATCGTTGGTTTGATGCGATTTCGTTTTGTTTACTCCTTTGAAGTGAAATTCATTCGTCTTATATCCTTCCTTGTGATGTTCGGCATCATTGCCGTCATAATTACTGGAATTTTTGGTTGTGTAGTTCTGTCAATGAATATTATGTCATTAGCTACAGTTAATATAATTGCGGGAATTGCAGTAATTTATTGTGCAGCCATGGATGTTTTATTAAGCGTCTGTTTTTTGTGCGTTATTCGCAGTTGATTTATTATTTGTCATAATATTTTTTTTTTAGAAGCGCGTTAATCAAAGAATTAAATATTTCAGCAATTGCAACAAAAGGGTTGATACGTTCTCATGATGCGAAGAGACTGGCCGTAACTGCAATAATGTCAGCATTGTTTGGGATCACACAAACAGTTTCTGGTGTTCTACAAATGTTAGAAAAATCAAAAGCAAAAGATTATGCTGATCGCACAGATTGGGCACTAGTACTTTTTAATTTTTGTTCAAATTATAGTCGTACTAAATTTCTCTTAATCAGTTCCTTCCAGGATGGCTTTATATTTATGGTGAACTACAAGTAACTTTTAATTCAAACCCGAACTAAAGTTTTCCAAAGGATTAAATACTTTCATTCACATGTCATATTCTACAGCAAAATCGATTATTCAAAACATCGAAACATCTATAAAGTCAGCGGGGATTCAATCAAATTGCGCACCCACTAATTTACAATTGAATTGTAAAATAAATTCAGAGCCAAGTGAATCTCTCAACCTAGATTTTTCTGAGATAGGAACATCTTCAGAAACGAGTTTCACAAGAATCCCAGAAGTAGGAGTGAGGAGAGATAGTAAAAATTCAGAAGAGTTTGCTTTGGAGAATGGACAGAGTCAAAAATGAATTGAAATTAAAGGAAATGTAAACTGGTTTGCAA
>JADGKD010001791.1:0-11268 GCA_026955015.1 Nowakowskiella sp. JEL0078
ATTAAAATTCTTGAGATATCCTTATATTATTAGATAAACCTGATTTTGGATCAGAAACGGAATCCACGATATTTTCTTCATTATTTTCTTTTTTTTTTTTGAATATGCATTCTGTTCAAGATGTCTTCAAACTCTGAAACTGACCAAGACATCTCAACTCTTCCGCCATCGGTTAGAGATTTAATTTCTTCCCAAAATTTTGAGGTATCCACATTTTCAATGCATTGCAATTGAATTAATGCCACTGATGGGATTTTCTTCAAACCAGCATCAAGTAGAATACCTTTGAACATTGTGTTCCACAATATGAAATCGTCATTTTCAGCTATTTGAATTTCTTTTATCTGAGATCCTCTAAGCATTACAGCACATCGAGTAATATCTTGCAGGAGCCCTGAATCGTCTTGCAAAAAGTTTATAATAAGTGGATTATTTGCAATTCCAAGAGCTCTGTCAATTCTAATAAAATGTATTGCTGCATTGGGATATAAGTAAATTTTTCTCGAAATTTTAAAAAAATTAGCATATTTTTGTAACATTTCAGAAATCAAAATTTCATTGGTTTCATGGTAAAATCCACGAATCGTTGAAATTTTGAAATTTTCTGCACTTTCGGTTGTGAATGGTATACTTTGGAATTGTTCACTTGGTTCTGAATTCATAATCAGGTCAAAATTTTTAGAAAACTGAAAATCGGAAAAGAAAATTTGACTAGGATTAATTTCACAATGAAAAGATTGTTTACAGACATGCATTAGACAATTCTGGAAAATTTCATATTCTTTTCCAATTAATCTATCAGAAAAGTTACGATTACATTCATGGATCCAAAGTTTTGATAAAGAATGATTATCAGAGAATATACTTTGATGAACCCTTGAAATTCCTTGAAATATTTTTGCTAGGTCTGAGAAATTGAAAAAAATTAGTGGATTTTTTGAAGTGACAAGAAGCTGAGATTTTAAATCATCGAATAGATCGATGGTAGCTTGAATAATGCAATGTAGTTTTACTTTGAGTCCGTTTTCTGTTGCATTAAAAGTTTCATGTAACTTGTTATTCAGAAAAATTTCGATAGTTTTCTTTGACATAGGAAAGTACAATACACTCAAATGTCGCAATAAACGGTCTGGCAAATTTAAGGAACCATTTCGCAGTACATCTCCAGCAAAAAGGAGCGAAATATTACCAATTTTTCTATAAATTTTTGAATTTGACCAATATCCTTGATAACTCAAAAGACAACGCATAAATTCCCATATTGGACGATTACCATTGCAATTTGGTAAAGAATGTGAAATATTATCAATGAAAATAACCATACTTTTGTTATTCGGTGGTATGTATTTATTTGTAGGTTGTTCAAAAATGAGTGCTTTATTCAGAAATGAAACTATGAAGCTGACTTCAGTGCTAGGCTGTAAGGAAATGGTCTGTCCCAACATATTCTCTGGTAAATTGATAAAAATATTATTTGCTGTAGATGTTTTTCTACTGCCAAGGGGTCCAACAATAATTGAATTTAAATTGTGATTTAATAGCATTTTTACAATTTCGCAGTTTGGTGAATAAAATTTATGCAAGCTGGGTTCGAGTGAATTCCATTCTTCTTTTGAAACATCAAAATTATAATCAAACAATGAAGTTGAACTTGTGTCTCTGATATCAGCAAGGAATTCAAAAAGTTTACTTGAATTTTGATTTTTTAAGATATTAAATTTAAAAAAAACTTCAAATTTCATTTGTTCCTCATCAGTAATTGCCCCTCCAAATGAATGTATAACTGAAAACATAAAAACATCTTCAATAATATTCAATAATGTAACTGAAGCAGAAGAATTAATGATTTTGCTTTTTTCTTTGATCATACATTCGATTAAATTTAAAAATCCAGTGAAATAGACTGATCGAGAAATTTTATTTCTTGATTCATCTAAAAAATTGAATATTTTATCAATGTACTTTGAACATAATTCTTCTATTCGTGATATAATTTTACTATCAAATCTTGATTTTGATTTCCATTCAGATACTTGAACACTCCAAACCCATTCATGACGAAAGAAAGACAAACTAAAATGACCAATGAAGCTGATTGATGCAGAAGAAATATCTGTGCATTCGACGATTAAGATCATATTTTTTGGAATATAAACTCTTTTTCCAGTTGATAAACATATTGCACCATCTTTCATGAGTGCTCTTCCAAGTTGATCAGTCCAAAGCGTATCAAGCGGAGAATCAATACACAACCAATGTTGATTTAAGCTTTTATCAAAAGAAATTTTTTCAATAATATTTTCAAAAACTCCATTAACGTAGCCAACGGCATCTTGATATCCAAAGAGATTTTCTACACAAATTGATATTGGGTTCAAATGATGTAACGTCACATCAAGAATATCTGCTGCAATATGGATAACTGAACTTTTCCCGGTTGAACACTTTCCCAAAATAAGACAAGTTCTGCTTGTTTTTACAATATCAAGAACTTCCCTAATTTTTGGTTTGATGAGCTCATGAGCATTCGCATATTTTTGATTAGCTTTGTTTGTTTTTTCGAAATCTCCAGCTAAAATATTAAATTGATTTTTTTCGAAGTTAAATTCATTTTCAAAAATATTTTTTAAAAGAAACTGGAAAATCTTTTCATCCTCGAAAGTTAGCTTTGGAATCAGACAAACACAAAGACCAGTAATAATCAAAGAGATTTCATCTAACTTTGGATTCACTTCTCTAATTTTTTCAATAATTCGCACAGCAATCATTAACATTCGAAAACTAAAATCATAATGATTTTGCTGAGAAAGATTATCAGGTAAAATTTTGAAAAATGTTCCTAGTTTTATTCCGAGCGTATCATGGTAAATGAATCCAGCAATGCACAATAACGCACTAGATAAATTGGAAAAGTTTGGAACAAAAAGCTTTACTGGTAGCATTTGTGAACGAATTTGTCCAGTCACTTCTTCTCTCTTAAACGCTTCCGGGCTAATGGTTGTAAAATGGCCAACATTTACAGGGTAATTAAGTTTTACAATACGTCCTAAATAAGAAACAGAAAATGTTTCCTTTTTGAAGGCCAGATCCCGAAGTGATGAAATTCCTTGAATAAAAAAAGAGAAGACTTCTGGATCCATTCTATCAACAAATTGCCAAATACAATATGAACCAGTCATTGCTATTCCGATCATTAATCTAGTTAAAACACTCATTGAAACTACTTGCATGCAATTGAATGCAAACGAATATTTCCCGACTATTTTGGCAAATTCTTTCATCATTTCTGTTTTTCCAAGCGACGGGGGCCCAAATGTGTATATTCCTACTTTATTTTCAAGTGCCGTCCACGCAATACGTACACATTGTTCCAAAGCTGAATTCCAAGGGATACTCATTTCACAGTCTAAATACTCAAATCCGTATTGTGTGGAGTGGTTGAATTGTCGGACAGCTACTGACAAATCGTTTTTATCATGGTAGTATCGAACTCCTTTGAGAAAGGCAAAGTTTTTCAAACTATTCACTTTGCAATCTGCCAGTTCATGTTGCCAGTCTCGAAAATATATTTCTTGTGTTATCAAAGCCTTATATTTTGTGATAAGACCTCGTTTTTGACGCATTGACATACCATAAATTTTAATTAATTCAATGGAACGGTCTGCAAACCCTCTTAGTGCCGAAAAATCATGTGAAATCGCTTGTTCGATTTCATGTGTTCTTTCTATTTGAATCGCGAGTAGACATATTTGCTTAGTGTATTCTTGATAACCTGCTTTTGTGGCTCTAAATAGAAAATTATCACTAATTTCCCTTTTTTCGTTTTTTAAGGTTTGTAATTCATTGAGCGCATTAACAAGAGAATCTTTTAGTGATGATCGCATTTCATTTTCGAGTTTTGATAGCCAAATCTCAACACTTTGTCCTTTTGTTGATACCGGGTTTCTAAATTTCAGTAGCTCCCCATCATTACCTTTAATACCTACAATTTTATAATTACTTAGATCAGTTGGATCAGTGACACAATTTAGTTCTTTAAAATGGAAATATCTTCATTGAAATTTAGTATTTAAACATTGAAACAAGACAAAAGTTTTACTTATGAATTTGCTTGTTAACGGTGGAGAGCTCTTTAGAAAAAGAAACAAGCTCAAGCAATTCATCATCGGCAACAAAAAATAACCTCGGAAATGCTATTCTTTTGTTATCTAGCCATCCTTGTACATCTTCAATGACTTTTTGCAATCCAATACGCATTTCCGAAAGTTGTGTTGTAAGCTCTGGCACTGATTCACATATAATTGAAAGGCGAATAATTTTTGTTGTTCGAACCATCAATGTGCGATAAGCATATTCTATTGTTTGATATTTTCGTGATTCGCTCGATAATTGCAAACGCACCTCTTCTGTGTCAAAAAAACCGGTAACGCTGATGATTAATGGTTGCATTGCCTCCCATTCCTTCAACACATTGTGTGCTGTCTGAAGAGTATTTTCTAAATTTTCCAAATCACCGCGAAAATTTTCCACATATGCAGTTGAAGAAAGAATCCCTATTGTTAGTAAATCTGATTCTATTTGAGATAATGCACTGGCAAAGGAAGGAATGATTGCCAAATGCAGTTTTTCAATCATTTCTGTTTCCATTTTAATAGTTGAATATCGTTGTTGAATTTCTAGTATTGTGTTGTTGATTATGCCCTCTTTTTTGCCATCTTCTTCTACGTCTCTCAATCTAGACATCACACTACTCAGATTTTCAGAATTAAGATTATCGAACACAAATCTGAGAGAATGAATTGTAAAATCGAAATTAAATCCAAAAATATTTCTTATTCTATCCCAATGCCAATCTCGGAAATGAGGGAATTTCAGGATCTTTAACAAAGGAAACTCAACTTCCAAGAACAACGTTAGCTCATCTTTGTTTGATTTAACCATGCGAGAATCAAGAAAGCGAGAAATCTCTACTGATTCAAGAAATTCGTTGGCAGTATTTAATATCTCTTCAATGACCAGTGTAGAAACAGGAGATGTTTTCCAATTTCGTAGATTTTTATTAAAACTCAACAAACCTGCAATCAAATTATTACGAGCCTTCATATAGAGATTAATTTGGTGAAGGTTTTCAGCTTCGGGAACATTTTCTACACAGGCTATTTTCAACTCAAGTGCATCAGCAACTTCTATGGTCTTCAAAATGTGTTTTGACAAGACAGTTATTCTATCTTCTTTTGAAGAAGACATTTCTGAGAAACCGATTTCCTCTCCAACAGATATATTCGAATTTTGACCAGGTGGGTCCATTAAAATTTTTTCTAATGATCCCTCAATTTTTAGCCAGAGTTCCAAAAATGTTTTTATTTCGTGAGATAGTGATTCACGCAGGATTTGCATTGACTCATTAATCTGCTTATCTCTTTCATCAAGGAATTTTTCAAGTTTAAGGTGCATCTGCAATGCATCGCAGTGTCTCTGAGCATCACGATCTGGCAATTTCCATAAATTTGAATCCAGAAACGCTTTTATATTTTTAATCAAGCATATACGTTTATAGTTATGATTCATTGAGTTATGGATGTAGTTCAAGTAGTCTTTGGCTTGCTTTGCTTGCTCAAATGTTGTAGGTAACTGCAGTGAAAAAAATTCATCACACACAGAAATTAACTTGTCTATTTCATTATTAAAAATGTGAGTTGTGGAATTTAAAATGAATATTTTAGTCTCAGAAGCCCAATCGAGTAGCTCATTGTTCATGTTTTCAGTGTTTATGTCGAAAATACCCGCTCTGACTGGTTCAGTGTTGACAATTACAAAGTTTGATATGTACTGGATGTCAGAAAGCTTTTTTTCAACGCTGGGAATAAAAAAATCATAATTTTCTTCCAGTTTTACTTTATATGAGGCATTTTTGAATTTGGGGAGAATAATATCATTATATTCTTTCACAGAGGACTCTGCCAAGTCGATACTTTCTTTGATAAGCTCATTAAATAACGTTTGAAGCAGACGACTATTTGCTGGTTTGGTTGTGTATTCACCAATTGGAAGATGAAATTTTATTGATTCTATCCATTCAAGAAGATTTTTTACAACTGCAGTTCCTACAGATTGAAATTCAAAATCTGAATATATATTTTTCTTGGAATATTCATCTCTACAAAAAGTTAAATTAACTCTAACTTTTAAGTTACCTTCCTTCAAAAGATCGTATAATCCAGTTATAAATCGTTTATTTAATGGCTGTAAGACCGATGATGTAAAAACTGAAAGCATTGAGCCAAGCCTCAAATAAATTTCATTTTGGGTGTTAATATATTTTTTTGATTCGTGAAAATAGACATGTTGCAAACGATCAGAGAGTTCTTTTCTGATGTCGGGAACTGATTCTGTAATTTTGTGCGCATTTGTTATTTCCAAAAATACAGATTGAACCATTTCTTCCAATTTGTTTTTGAAAAAGAATATAAATTGATTTTTGAAATGCAAACTTATCAGTGTAAAATCGTCTGGTAACACACTAATTCCTTTCTTAAGAATGAAAGGTTCAACATATTGCTGTTCTCCCAAGGGATTTGAGATTTTTGATGTCTTCCTAGCATGTTTTTGTTGATCTTGAATTTGTAATGGCTTTATCATCAGCATATTTGATTTTTCTCTCCTAAAACCAATTCTCCCTTTTTTCAAAATACTTGTTTTTCTTTCAAGGGTAACCTCCGGGATAATTTGAGTAATAATTCCAGGCTTTAAAGAATTTGGTATTAATTTGTTTTTTATGAGACTGTACATATTTGAATACAACAATTCTTCAAGCTTTTGCTTCCATTCATAAAGAACATTCATGACCTTTGGAGAAAAAATTTCGAAAAGAGAGTTTAGCTGCTTGTGAGCAGTAAGTTTATTGTCACTATTTGTTCTCTCTGATAAAATTCTTGGAAGACAAAATTCTTTTTGTGAGAAGTATTTGTTTGTTGACAATGTTTTCTGAAAAGTTCTACTTGCGGTTACTGTTGCTTTGACTTGTGAGCGGTAATAATCATTTTTTACTTCAATAATCAATTTTTCGAGAAGAATATCAGGATTCTGAATGTTGTTTTTGTTTTTGATAGAGTTCCAAATATTGTTGAAGATTTCTTCGATTTTCAAGGATGAAAATTGAGGAAAGTCATCTTCAAGCAAAGGTCTGATCATCCCAACACATTGGTTAACCGCCAGATTGAATTCGAAATCGGCTCTTAAAGACTTGGCTGTTTTCAAATGTAAGTCAAATTTATTTGGTGATGAGCTGGGACCAAGCAAATTGCAAACTGAAACCCAAGAGAAATCAAAAGTTTTCAAATTTTCAGGTTTCCATTTCACCAAGAATAAACCACTACTCGGGTTATGTTCGAGAATTTCACATTCATTCCACACAAATAAATCACCATTTGATTTCGATTTCCCTGTTTCTTCAATCGGCACCATTACTCTACACACACCTTCTCTAGAACTCCTCAAGAAGTTAACAAGACCCTCCAAAATATCAGAATCTACAAAGTAATCAAGTGGGAAAAATTCACCTAACTGCCATGATGCAATGCTAAATTCACCTTCAAAATCTTCACTTGTGTGCAAAAGATCTGGTACATGCGATATAGCACTTACTTTCCTAGGGATATCCAATTTTTTTTTCGTAATCGTAGGAGCAAGGACACGGCTTTGCATCTCATGCCAAATGGCATCAAGCTTTACTTTAACCTGTGAGTCTGCAAATCCAAAGAGATTATTGGGACCCAAAATGCGATGATATGCTAAAGCATCAACACACGGTGGCATCGGGGTTGCAGCAGGATGGCAGTGTAGGTTAGACAGTTCTGCTCTCTGGCGTGAGCGACGATGGGGTGACCACTTTGATTTAGAGAAGCCACTGGAGTATACATCTGATATGATCGAGTACAGGAGGTCGCGGGTGTGGCGTGAGACCGGTCGTTTGTGGTGAGGAACGAAAAACTCGATCGTGTTAGCTGGATTAGAAATTCGTTGTTGACGCGGTGCTGAGAGAGTGCGTGGTTGCTCTGTAAGCCCTGTTGTGTATATGTTTGGATTCGGCGTGGGTTTGCTCGAGGGTGTGAATACCATAAAGTCAAGTTCGCGGAAATTTTGGATAGTTTGACGTTGGTATTTTGTGAGATCTGCTGTTCTTGGGCGTGTTACTCGAAGAGGCTCGGATCTAACTGGTGGTTCACCTTCAGAATCGGAGTCATCATTTTTTTCAGTAGAAAGATTCCGTTTTGATATTGGTAGCAAGTTAAAAGTAACTTTAGAAGTGTTAACTGTGTTTTTGATTTTTTGATTTTTCTTTATTATGTATTGAGTGGATTCTGGTTGTTCTTTATCAAAAAATGCTTCTAAAAATTGGATTTCAGCTTGTCCCCATCTAGACACTAGATCATTTTCAGAATACGTATTAATAGTGTTGTATTCATTCAAATCCAGATCTAATCAAATTTCAATCGAAATTTAAAACAGAAACATATTAACTACCTTGCATAACAATGAAAACGCGAAATTTTGTCAAGATGCCAAAATATTATATTTGCCGCAACTTTCAATTGCGAAAACAAATTAAATTTAAATTCACGGATTAATGTAATAGTTTCTTAATGTAAAACAGTATGTCAGTTAAAAAATCTCTCAATTGGGTTTCTGACGCGGGTTCATAATCAAATTATTATTTTGTTATTTCATTTACAATTTATGATTTTTGTTACAATATTTACAACTCTTTCTCTGTATCTCTGTATTCCTTGAGGATTCAAGATAAAATTAAACTTATTTCTAGTGCATATAATGAAATCAGTGAAGGGGTACCTAAGTATTGATTTAATAAATCTTTTCATTCCAGATTCAAACTCAACATTTGAAAATATATGTTCAACTTTTAAAACTTTTATTTGTTGTAGTAAGATATGTTCAGTTTGTGAGTATTTGATTGCTCTTGTTGTGCTTTTGCCCAGATTAGTTGATCTATAGAATGTATTTTTATACCGATCACTTATTGTATTTTGAAAACTTTCTCAACAAAATATGAAACAGGTGTCCAACATGATGCTACAGCAATAAATCTGCTCAAATGTACATAAACCGTATGTCACTGCTTTTATTAACCTTTTAAATTTTTAAAGTCATACGTTTTCAAATCTCTTGAACAAATAATATTTAACAAAAAATTCAGCTGAAATCACATCAAAAATGTCATGGTTGTAAGTAATTTAATTTGATGTAACGGGCTGTTGAATCAATTTTAATGTTTTTTACAAAACACCTATATATATCACATCTCCAAATAGTTTGGTGATTGCGATTCAGAAGTGATATTAATATTATAATTTTTTTAAAACTAAAGGTCTAATTTTTCAATTGCCAGAATCAACTAAAAGTTTGCCAGAGTCTTAAGGTCTGAATTACAACAAGAAGTATCTTGTGGACAACCAGTGAAGTTCCGGATCAAGCGAATTTAATCAGTCTCATTAAAATTCAGTATCCTAAATATAAACTTTAATATTCACAGAATTATTGGTACGGCTATTTGCAAAGTAATATATCATATAATGCTGCTTTTTGACCTGAATATCACCCAAAACGAGATTTGATAATTAATCATTTGCTTTCAAGAGTAACATTTCAATCAAAATATGAGCAGAAATTTTAGCATATCTAAAAAAAAAAAATTCTAAAGATATCCCATTAAGAACAAATACAAAGATCAGGACGAGAAAAAGCCCCCTTGGACAGGGATCCAAGCCACCTAGTTTTGGTGACACAAGAACACAAGCCGCACGGCACTTTCGTCATTCGTGGTGCATGTGTCAAATGATAATTGTCCACGGCAACCCAATTTTTGTTCTGTAAAACCTTGATTCATTCAAAAATTCACAGCCAAATAGATGAAGAATAAACTTGAAGCTTTACTACTGTCGCTGGCGTATATACTGGTGTTTACGCCGGCGTTCGCCAGTGCTCAGAGCTGTGTAGCTTCGTTCAAGCAGTGTCGGTCCCTTTCTATTGTCTCTTGTTCACTTGTTCATTAATATTGTTGAATCCCTACAGGCGGTGGCACTGGTTACAATGGCCAAACTAACTGCTGTGACGGCTTAGGTTTGTATTTCTATATTACTTTCTTACTTTGTTGACTTTTAATCTGCAGTTTGGTATTACGCTTTTGCTTTCTTTCGATGTTTTGTAAAGTTTTATAAATTTCTATACAGTGTCTCTTTGAATTCCTTTTATTTTCAATGTCTTGCCTCTGTCACAAGCAGTAAAACTTCTTCTTCAGCTACAACTTCGTCTACAACCACAAGCAATTCTCAAGATTCAGACGATATTTCTTCTACAACTACAACTACAACTACAACTACGAATACAACTGATACTGCTACTACTGCCATAATTAAATCTACTTCGATATCATCTGTTATTGTGGAACTAGTCACCAAAGCTTCGAACACTAATTTGACTTCCACCACTTCTAATGCTATTACTCCAACGTCATCAATCAAATTAGAAACAGAGTGGGCAACCCCCGTCTGCATCTCTTCCCCAGGAAATGATACAATGTTTAAAATTACAATTGGTCTCATTGTAATAATCGGCATGGAAACTGTTGTCCTTGCTTTCCTTATTTATCGTTTCTACTGGCGTCCTCTTAACCACCCGATTCTGCATTATTCCGAATCCAGCGGTAAAACTAGTCTCCAGTCATCAGAAAAGATTCACAGATACCCTAATGGGCATAGTCACAATATGAGTTTCACTGATCTTTCTTTGTACCGTATGCGTGACATGGAGAACTTGCGAGCGAGATCTGCCACCGGCTCGATCTTTGGTGATAGTCTAAAAAGCCTGTCACTCGGCTGGTCTGTATTTTCTCAAGCAAATCCGTCAGGTGTATTTATTATTGGCGAGTCTGAAAACGGTTCGAGCAAAGCTTCTCGAAAGGCTGACACCAACAGTGTGCTGTCAAGTAATGGTAAGGGCAGTGGCAACGATTCTCATATATTTGTGATGAGTGAGGCTAGCTCACCAGGCTCGAGCAAAGAGGTACAGCCTGGTTCCGATGTAAATTTACACGAATCAAATGGGTTGTCAAACGTAGTTGTTGGCGATGAGGCTTTGGAAGCGCCAATTGATCTTCCACCTGGGAAGTTTAGTATATAATTTTTTTATTTGAACAATTGTTTTTCACTTTAAATTTTTTCATATCACTTGTTACTTGACATAAATCACAGA
>JADGKD010001792.1:0-11039 GCA_026955015.1 Nowakowskiella sp. JEL0078
ATGTATATATGTATGGCTTATTACGAACTGGTATTTCAAACTTTAAAAATCCAGTCTGAGAAGACTATCCATTTAAATTAATGTTGCGGGAAATGATCAAATGATCCCACAAATATGGAAAAATCCAACACTATGATGTTGATTTGAGATCATTCATAACACCACATTCTCGCTTTTCGTAACCAAAATAAAATCTCACCTCTGATTGAGCCAGTTCATTGTCGTGATGAGGAAAGCAAAGGTCAACTCCACCAGAATGAATGTCCATGTTGTCGCCAAGGATTTCCGACGCCATAACGGAGCACTCAATGTGCCATCCAGGACGTCCCTGTAATTAAACCAAATAAAATTTTGAAATAAAACAAAAAGCTAAGTTTGATTACGGAGCCCCAAGGTGAATCCCAGGCAGGCTCACCTGCTTTCGATTTTTTCCAGAGAGCAAAATCGGCTGGATCACGTTTATCTCCTGTGACCTTCGAAAGTGATCCTTAAAAAACTACGTTATCTACCAATAAATTAACGCATTTGTTATAAAAACCCTCTCCCTCATCTAAAAGGCTACTATTTCCTTTGGCAGTAGGCTCTAATTTCGGATATTCGTGTTTGTCGCTTTTTGAAAATGTATTTGTGTCGAAGTAAACAGAGCCATTGGAAGGGTATCTGTTAAATAAATAAACTTTCGTCTTTTTAAAAAATATTCAAGACTTACGCGTAGCCATTTCCAACAATTTTTTCAATAAATCTTACATTTTCTGGGATATACTCACTTACACGAGTGATAACATCAGCTCGGCGGATCTAATAAAATATTACTTCATTTTTGAAAGTAAATCTTTAACAAACGTTTAACAATTCCATGTCTTTGTAAAATTCATTCTCCCAATATGAAGCAAAATCACGGAAAATTTTGTGATCTGTAACTTCCAATTTATACTTAATGAATAAAATGTTATATTCAACAAATAATATATAAATTAGAATCTTACCAGACTGTCCAGATACTCAGAATATACATCTTTTGCACCATCAAATAATGCATGAACAGATTCTTGAGTAGTATTTTTATTTTTTAACGATACATTCGCATTTTTTAAAGCTACAAAAGTTTTCTCAGCCGTTTTAAAGTACAAATCTAACTTCGGGTCATCAATCTTCCCAACTGTAGATGCAAATTTCAACCAATCATTGGGAAGAAATCCGTTTGTGTCAATAACTGCTAATTTTGATTGAACATATTGATCAAACGCTGTTTGAACCGTCGTAATTACGTCAGGAGTTAAGATTAAAACTTTTTTTTTTTCCCTTAATAACAGATGCTGTTGACGAGCTGCAAGAATAATTTTATCATCAACGTCAGTGATATTCATAACGTAAGTCACGTCGTATCCAAAATAATCTTCCATAATTCTCCTGAGTATGTCAAACGACATATATGTTCTTTGAAAAAAGGTTGGAAAATTTACTATATCCATGGCTTAATAATTTACCTGGCGTGTCCCATGTGCGAAGCATCGTAAACTGTGGGTCCGCAGCAGTACCAGGTAACTTGTTTTCCATTTTTTGGTTCGAAAATATCCTTGAAAAATAGAATTCAAGAAACAATAAAGGATTTCAAAGGTAATACCTCAGTTTTTGTAAGAGAGTTCTTAATTTTCAAAACAGGAGCTTTATAACTAACATTATTTGCCGAGAGTTGAGAAGGATGAATCCAAACAGGTTTTACAGATTTGCCAGAAGTTGCCATTGTCCTCACGAATGTAGGTAGAATCGGTAAGTATTGAAAGTGGTACAATTTTAAAAAAAATGGGTTCTGGATTGGGCAAGTTCTTATATAAGGGGCCAAAAGCAAATTCACTTTTAATTTTGCACCACTCATCAAAAACAAAATTAAATTTTTTACCAAAACATAAATTTTTGCTTGAAACTCAAAATTAAAATTATTCTTAAAGACTTTAATAAACCTTAATTGTACCCAGAACCTCACTAAAATTACTTTTATTAGTAAGGATCTTCATTTATTAGTAACTCGAAGATTAAAAATACAAAAATTGAAATTTAAGATTGAAAAGTAAGTCATGATTATTAAAAGTTCAAAAAAAAATTTATACATCTAAGAGTGATAGTTTAAATTGTAGATTTAAGGACCCATCTCTTACAATTCTTTTGCTGAGTTGATACTAACATTTCCTGAAGATTGTGATGATCAAGTACATCCAGTCTCACTTTTGCTAAATTGGAAATTTTTGAAAGTTTTAACTTTCTTTCACTGTTCAAAGAAGCTAATTTGTTGAAAAGTACTTTCAACAGTTATAATTCACTAATCAATCACATTGAAACTACAATTAACCAAATCAATGTGAACAATGAACTCAAAGAAGCTGCTGTTGTCTTTAAAGAGAAGCTTACAGCATATTACAAGGTAAAAAGTGGATAAACGACAGCAACAGTTCTTGATCTATGTTTGCATCTTAACTATTTTACAATGAAAGAAAATAAAAAATTCTATCAGGATCAACATGAGATTCTTAATACTTTTAATGCATAATATATTGTTGACTATGCATCCACTATTGCTACCAATATATATTTTCCGGTTGCAATTGCTAAGCATACTGTTGCAAATAGAATCGCAATAAAAAAAAAAAGAAGTTGAAGCCGCATCTAAACTTAAAGAATATTGCAATGGAACATCTTGAGATTGCTTGATTGTTGGCAAACTAATGATGGAACTTACCCCATCTAACTCACATGGTAAAGAACCACCTCATAACTCAAGGCTCTTCGGCTAGCTTAGAGGGTTAATTTTCTGGTGGTAGACAGATTTTATCTGATATCTGGTGCTCATTGCCAGAATCAAAGTCACATATATATATAATCATGGCTTGCGAATTACTATTAATATACAGTTCTACTTGATATATATTAAAATATTCTCAACCTATCCTGGTTGGAAATGAATTGTGTACTGTAAATATTTGTAAAGTAGTCTGTATTCGCAAATCAGATCACAAACCATTCAGATTCGTACGGAGTCCCACTTTCACACTTAAAACGCACTCTCTCAGTCCTTAGATTACACAGGCAATCTCCTTATAATAATTCAGCTTGCACCACATTTCATAAAGATTTGAGCAGTAATAATTCGTAAATAAAAACCTCTAGATTTCAGGTTAATTTAACTAAACATCAATGACAGAAGCAGTTTTATTCCATTTACTGTTAAAACACGACTTTCACTAAAACATGCAGGAATACTCTAGAACTTTCATAGTTATATAGTATAAAAGTAACAAATTAATAAATAAGTCTTCGGACAACTATAAAAACATATTTTGATCTTTATTAGCCATTTCCTCAAATTTGTACCTCGCCGTGCACACCAGAATCCCGCGAAGTCGATTTGACCAGGTTTAATTGAAAAAATACTGATTTCTCCTAGGAATTTTTAAGCGATCTCAGAAAAACAAAATTTAAAATGGTTGCTGCGGTAGAAGCAAGATTTGGCGCTGCTTTTCTTGAACAGCTGACCACCCGTTGTCCGTCTGTAAAATACCAGCGTGATTTCGCTCCATCTCCTTCATTGCTGGCCTCTCTATCTCCTCTTCCTCCGTCTTCTAGACCTTTTCTCTTGAAGGTCAGTCACATGATTTTTTACTGTTTTGATTTATATGTTAATAAATAGAACGATTCTTCCGCAAACCCCTATATTGCCGATTCACAAATTACTCTGACTTTCAAACAACTGAAGACGAATGCTGCCCCAATTGTTTTATCTGATCTAACCAAATGGGATACTGTTGCATCAGTAAAAGCACGTTTAGCTACACTAATCGATATTCCAGTGTCTCTCCAACGATTGGTTATTTCAGGCAAGGCTCTTTCTGTCGACTCGAAATTTTTAATCGATTATGACATAAAAAATGGGTCAACTGTTCATATTTTAAGAAAACCTGGTGTAGACAATACATCAACTGCTGCTGCTGCAAATCTTCCTAAAATTAGTTCATCATCTACAATCGGTCGTGTTGTCACAGCTCAATCAACCACTGAGGATGACTTCAAAACTGAGCATAAAAAGCTAAAGACGAAACCAGCATTTTGGGAAGGATTGGAAGGATATTTAGGTACGCAATTCTCAAAAAAAGAACATGCTGATAGGGTAGGACTTGTATTTAAGCAGATATAATCCTTTCTCAAATTTTTATTTCAGGTATATGCGGAATTCAAGAAAACATATAACGGAATGTCATAAAGGATTTATTTAAGTTTAAAATAGATATACATGACTCATTAAATTTATTAAAACTCTTCCAAATTTGAAATTGAAACATCACAATAGCTAAATATTAAAAGTTTTTGTTGTTATTTGTTGAATGAGTTTTCAAGATCATTACAATTAATTGAAGAAAATCGAAATTTTCTATGACAGTCAAAATCTAGGGAATTGCTTGAAAGGAGTAACAATCCACTACAGTATTGGAAATTAAGAGAATTTGGATTATATAGATGCTCTTTATAAACATTGCTTCAAAATTATTTTGCTTTTTCATAATATATGGCTAAAAATAAGTAATTTTCAGAAATCAAATCCACATTATAAACCAACCTGATAAGGAAGATTTGATTAGAAAATTTCTTATTCTTAGTCATATATTATTATTTGAAAATAAAGTTAAATAATTTTTAAGCACTGTTTATAAAGTAGACCTTAGATTGAAATATTTTTATTCACAAATCAAGTAAATGATGTTAATTAATCTTCTTTTTTTTTAAAAAAAATCAAAGAAGATTCCAGGTATTTTCTTCAAATTCAGGAAGGCGAGCAGTAAAAGCTTCGTCAATGACAGATGATGCTCCTAACAAAAACTCTTCTTCTTCTTCGTATAATCTGGGAGGCAGAGGAGGAGGAGAATTATAAAACTCAAGATTTTTTGCCAAGCCTTCTTTTGACTTTTCCTCAAAATCACTGATTTCGCCGAAATCTGAGTCCTGGGCACTCCCAAAATCATAAGAATCAGCCATAGATTCTAAATCATCAGTTGGAATCATAAACAGCATATCCGATACATTTGAACCTGCATTTGAAGGTGGTTTCAAAATCTCAACTGCAACACTTGGGGATGATGAATCCTCCTGAGCCTCAAACAAAACTGTAGATGTTTTCTGACCCTTATAATTCACAATCTCTGTCGATTTCCCCACATCTAATTTACTCAATTCTGTAGAAATTGTCAAATCGCTAAATATATCTATGGGATTTATTACTGATTCCGTAAACGATTCAGCAAAATGGGACCCAAAGTTTGCAAATTCGCGAGGAAGCTCAACTACGACGTTTTTCAGTTGCTCTTTGACATTGCATATATGATTTCGCGCCACTGAGACTCTTTGAGACGTTGCATTTTGAGCAGTGAATTTTAAAAAGCTCGCATCACTGGCTAGGTCTTTCATAACCTGCTGTGCTTGCGAAGAAACCCGTTCAGTGGTTTCTGCTATCACGACAGACATTTTGTGAGTGATTTCTGCAGATTGGATCAGTGCTTCATCTACAACGTATTTTACAAGTTCTTTCGGAAGGTTGCTGATTTGATCTTCTGTAGCCCTTGAACTTAGTGTGCTGCCTCGCTCTGGTAGGAATCCATTGATTGTTGTTTCAATAATTTTAGAAATTTTTTCCTTTGTTACAATAATTTCAGTCGAAGCATCATTAACTGTTTGTGAAAAAACTTTCTGGACTTCATGAAGAATTGCGCTTTGCAAAAGAATTCTGTCTGTTGAATTTTAAATATTTTAGAAAATTAATCAAAGCCAAAGAGGAATAATATTACAATATTGAAATTCATTTGTAGCAACTTTGACTTTAGAAGATTTTTCAATTGGTGCCTGCGAGAAGTTTCCAGATGAATAATGAGGGAGTTCTGAATCCAATGATTTGGAAACATCTGGTGATAGAAATCCTGGTAAGAGTTGTAAGACTTCATTTTTACTTTCATCAATATTAACTTTTTGGCTTTCTTGTTGAAAAATTTTGTTTTGGGATGGTTCGATGTCTTCCAAAATAACCCAAAATGAGGCGTTTCTAGAGGCTAAGTATTCAGAAAGTATCGCATTCGTTTTAAGATCTCTTGCCAACCATTTTTGACCTTCAAATGACTCTTTATCAATCGAAATAGACGGCTCGATTGTTGAGATACTCAATTCTATTCCGTAACGACTGAAACTGACAAACGAAACAGCTCTATCAATGAAATTCGAGATATTTAATGTGAATATTGTCAATTCTAGTACGGAATCTACTCCAGAAGAAGTCATTGTTAAGTGATCCAATGGTTCATCTTCATTGCTGGGATAAAAACCTAATTGCTGCGAATTTGCAATCGAAGGAATCGAAGGGATTGAAGACGAGCGTCGAGAAAGTGATACTTTTTTTGAGACCCCTAGATATTGTTGCCATTCTTCAATCCCACTAGTGGCATTGGTAGAACTATACTGATATTTACAAATTGTCCACATATCACTGTAATTTGGAACAATAAACTCGGATATTACAGCACCGGAAAAAATATCACGTGAGATCCATTTTTGGCGTTCGAAAGACTCTCGATAGCAAGTTTCGCCTGGTTTTAGAATCCCTGATGGCTTCTCCGTCTGATCTAAATCGATCAAAGCCAAAGCTACTGGCGATGTGTGAACATTATGCATGCTGATATTTACTTGAGACGTCGAAGGGGTTGATGGTGCTAGTTTGGGAGACATTTGATTAAAGTCAGTGTCAGTTGCTAAAATAACAGTTTCTGACGATAAAGTTTTGTTCGCAGTTGGTTCCAAATATTCCTTTATGATATTTTTATCATTTGGCGTTGTGTGGTGAGAAATTGGAACTATCATAATATAATATATGACTTTTTTGAATTCTAGTTGCAATATATTCAAGTTTACTGACCTAACTCTACCCTGACTTTAAATGATTTATTGCTTTCAGCAGTTGAAAAAAAGTGTCGTAATTCCTCATCGTTGCTAAATTTGACCCATTCTCCTACACTAATCATGAAAATTTCCTTCAACCAAGAAGAAATATACCAGAATCACCCAGATATGATAATTGAACGGCTTTAGAGTTCCCTATCCTGAAAACTTTCATTATCGAATTGCAAAGCGACTCAAAGGGAGCCAAATCGCCATTCACTAAAATTCGACGAAAGGTTTTGCTTGAATCTAGAGTTTGTTTTTGATATAGTGATACTTTGACCGCAATCATATTCTGATTTTTTTTATACGAGAGTGTATTTTTATTACAACTTTATTTTATTGGGGGTGGCACGGGATGAATGCTGGACAGACTCGTGACTTTTTTTTATTGTCATAATTTTGAATTTCAAAAAATGTTTCAACGGATATAGAAATAACTTTAGAAAAAAGTAACACAGGTCATTCCACAATAATTCTAATTGCTGAAAAGTGAAGAAAAAAGACAAATTTAAAACTTATAAAGTACGTTTTCAGGGATTTTCAATCGAAAATAAAAAATTTTAAAAATAAAAAACCAGCCAAAGTGGTGTTTCAAAGGGTATGTCCTTCTAAAGGTACAAATACTCCAAACGTTCCCACAACAGCCGTGATAGCTCCGATAATAAATATTGAAACACAAACCCACACTGAGATGCGTTTCTCCTTGTTCTCAGAATCATCAATTGAGTAAAATTTAACTTGATTTGTGTAATTGCCCTCTAATGCTACGTAGCATGCCACTGGAAACATTACTGCAATGATCGAACTGCAAGCAGCACCGATAAGTGCAACAATTCTGTGAAACCCTGGAAACGCAACAGAAATCCAAAGAACTAGAACTCCAGACATGGTACGGATTGCAATGTTGGCAATTGATGATGCAGTTGGAGCATGTGGGTTTGATACCACTTTTGGGAAGTAATAATGAAGAATTGATTCTAATTTTTAAAAAAAAATTAATTTCAAATAATTTTAGAATATCGGAATGTTTATACCTAAGTTGTGGTTGACTGGATTCAAAATCAAAGCATATTTCTATTGGTTTATTCACAGTTAGAACTTCAAGTTAATTTAATTTAATTTTTACTCACCGTTGCCGGGTTAACTGCCACAAGCCACAACGTAAGCTTGGTCCAAAACTGGTTGTATTTCTCAATCGAAGCAAGATTCTGCGTTATTTCAGGCATTGTACTACCCCCAAACATCAAATAACCAGCTGAAGCCACAGATGCATAAACAAGAAATAACACTATGTAAGTATAATCCAACACTTTTTTAAACTGCCGCTTGTCTTTCATATCATTGTATAGAGAAGGGAAAATAGCATGGGCATCAACGCCAACAATCAACAGACCAACTGCAAGTGGCAATGTCGCGAACTTTGGTGGCAAAAGGGAAGTTTCTGCAGGATCTAAAAGCGATCCTGGAGCCTCAGGTGTCGACAGACCATTTCCAAAAAGAATTGAAATTACAAACATGATTGTCATAATACCCAGTAGCGAGAAATAAGACAAGAAGCGTGAGGAGCGCGGGAAAGTTGTTGGTACAAGCAACGCTGTGGCACCAATTTTGAAAACAGTTGAGAGGGAGAGTCCAAAGAAAGTTGGTGGAGGCGACTGGGTCACAAACAAAGCGCAGAGAGAGTCGGCGAGGAGAATCACGGTTGCAGTTGCTGCTGCAAAAAGCTCAAATGTGAACAAAAGTCCGATGAAAGTGCGACCGGCTCGGCCAAACGCCGCACCGCCAATATCGGCGTAAGATGAAATAAAGATATTTTTTCTAGGTGGTGGGTGGGTGTCAGTTTCATCGTCCACAATAATTTCAATTTCTGGTGCTTCTGCGTTGAGAAGTGGGGTATCTTCGGTTGTTTGTGGATTAGAGATATAGTTTTCAATCTCGCCAAGTCTTGTTGCAAGCCATATTGACCGAATGATCATCTTTGCTGTCGTATTTCCAACTAGACAATACATGGTCAGTAGTCCCAGACCAAAGACCCAACCAGTCAAAGAGAATGCAAACGGAAGGGAAAGTATCGCAACGCCCATGAGTACGTTGATAGAGTTAAGGGTTGCTTGTGAAATTGTTGCTCCGTGTGGGTTATCTTGATGTTTGTAACGATGAATTTGTGTACGACGACTTTCTGTCGGATATTCTAAAGAACGAGTATTTTGCAAATTGACAAGCAAAGGAAGATTTTCATCTTGGTAAATATTTTCTTCAGTATCTAAATTTTCTATTTCATCAGGTTCTGAAAAACTTTTAAGTCCTTTTAAAACATCATTTTTAAAACTTGGATTTGGTTGTTGATCTACTTTATTGACAACAATATCGTGTTCGGAGGCGATGACATTCGAAGTTGGAATCTTATTCGACTTTGGTGGTACTGGGGGCCCTTTGATACCATCGTGTTCTGAGGTAATAATATTCGAAATTGGAATCTTTACTACATCAGGGGCAGGGAAATTCAATTTATTTCGCACAATTGACTCTTCATTACCATTGCCGTCCGATTTTACTTGAAAGTCATGAGAAACAACCTGATTTTGGGCTAAATCAATTTTTTTGGTATCAGTACTTTCGACCAAACTCGATACCAACTCTGCAGATAAACTTTCTTTGTTCTGCAATGGCTCTACATCCCCTGAATTTTCATCACCTACGAAGATTTCAGTAGCAAAGTCGTCCGAGCTAATTTTCTTTTTAATGAAGTTGGGAACCCATTTGGCCTGTCCCAAATCGCCGATGGATCCTGTAACACTGCGTGCACTAGAGCGCGAGCGTTTCTTCTTGGCATTGTTGACAATTGAAGGGATGAGACCGCTTTTGCGCGGTCGCAGCAACGAGGACCAGCCTTCGTCAGCCAAGTTAACAGAACTCCTGTCACTTTCGTCTTGATTGGTGGAAACTGCAGGATTCACTGGTCTCTCCTGGTTCACGGAGATGAACCCGGTTTCGTTGGCTCGTGGGCCACGAGATTCTGATGCGATGATATCAAATGACGATAGGCGAGAGGTTAGATCTTCGAAAGAGCGTCTTGTACGCGGACCCAAATTTGTTAAATTACTCTTCAAGGTACCACTGGCAGAGGTCAGGAAACGACGTACAGTACCTTTGTCACCTCCGTAAATTTCAACAGATTTCCTGTCGGATTCACCTTGGATAATTGAACTTGTCGAGTTTTGTCGATACATATCAACCTAAATTGTGCAATAATCTTGACAGGTCGAATTTAATGATGGACAGCGCACTTATTTTATCAAATTTGCTGTACAAACAAGAAACTTTGGTAAAGTTTATCCCAGCATCAAAATTTTCCCTCCAAATCTTAAACTAGTGAACATGCTTAGCAATTTCTCTACGACGTAGCCGTCACTCCAGCACTTCCAGTTTGGATCCTACTTGCAGCCGTTCCAAACTGGATAGGTACAAAGATATGCGTAAAGCTTTCTGTTTTATTGAGTGCTGGCGTCTATCTATTTCTCATAATTGGACCCGTTCTTTTTCCAAAAGGTATAGTTTTTCCATTTTAGTCAATCAGGATACAACTTAGCGTTTTTTAGAATCATCATTTGAATTGCAAAACATGTTGTCTTTCGAAGGTGTTTTGAAAGTATATCACAACGCTACTAATCAGACCTTGCTATTGAGTTGGATCCACTACATTGCCTTCGATCTTGTCGTTGGACAAGTTCTTGCTCTTGATGGCCATAGAGCCAAAATTCCGCGAATCATCATGGTTCCATTTTTGATACTGACTTTATTCTTGGGACCAGTGGTTAGTGGTTTTATTTTCCACTCTGCAAGTCATTTAAAATTTTGAAGGGATTCCTTGTATACGCAACATTCAGGTTGTTTTTTGGAAGAACACACTTTTTAATGTGAAAAATAAACTGGAAAGAATTAATGTTGATTTGTCCAATAAGTGTGTTGTAAATAGGGGGGTGTCTGATTGACTATGTTGGGACTTCCTAGGACAAGTATTTAGATAATCAGGGAATTGTGAAGTTGTCCTTATAGATTTTAATTTGGTA
>JADGKD010001793.1:0-10801 GCA_026955015.1 Nowakowskiella sp. JEL0078
AAATCAATTATACTAAAATTAAATTTTACGTTAGTTGCATACCCTTGTTAATTTAGTAAATGGAAATGGACATCGACGCTGTTTATTGGAAATGACTGAATGACAGGTTTCCACCAGTAATCTTTTTTAAAAAAATTATACTGTTACAGGAAAAAATATGGAAATATCTGAGGTCCTCCACAGAGCCGATGTTAAGAATAAAAAAATTGCAAAAAACATCACATATAAAAAACAAACAACTAAAGTTCACTTCATGGAATAAGAGAGCTGGAACCTCCTCAAAAAATAAAAGCTATTTAAAAATATAGGCATCCTTTACTGAGTAGGCAAAGAAATTATTTGAAAGTCCTCGAAGGATTTTTTCAATTATTGTCCGATTCCTTGATGTGGTGATAACTGCTGTACCGAAAAATACAAGAAAAAGAAAAAAGGAAGGAAAATGAACCGAAATCACAAACATATCTATCAGAAAAGGAAACAAAATATTCATGTCTTTAAAAATCAAATATCACTCTCGTCATCTTTAGCACCACAAACAAATTTCTTCCACCATTTCTTCCTCCGCAACTTATCGTCTTTCTTTTTTCCTTTATCTACTGGAGCTTGAGGAGGTTGTGGTTCGCTGTGTTGTTGCTGATGATAATTGTGCTGATTTTGTTGTTGAGGGTGAACAATTGCTGGACTCTGAATTGCAATTCGCTGTTGATTGCCGCTCGATCTTTCCACTAAAACTTCTGCAGAGCTCATCGCATTAGTGTTAGACATCAAACCAGCGTGTGACTGACCAGGGATTGATCCCATTGGCAAACCGGATGCTCCGGAGTGAGATATTCGAGCCATATCGTGTCTCGGTAAGCTTTCCTTAACTACACTGGATTGGCCGTTCATCATAGAAGAGCCCATCAATACTTGCATTGACATATTATTAGTTGGGATGACGGGAGTGCTTGGACCAGATGGTGGGAATGCGTTAATGTTCGGAGAAGAACTTCGAGCTGCTGGTGAAGCTTGATATGATCTAAATTGCCTTTCTCGTTCTTTAGCTTCTCTTTCAGCTTCACGAATTTTCTCCTTTTCTTTTCTCTGCTCCATTACAATCATCCAATCGAAGACACCATCATCAATTTCTCCATAACGTTGAAGAACTTTTAGAAAATTAATGTCAAGTTAAAAAAAACAACTAATTTTGAGGAAATACCTTTATTCAAAAGACCTCTCAGATAGTCATAGTCCGGCTGTTCTTCGAACTTCAAGCCCCGAACGTATCCTAGATACTGTGCAAATTCATCTGGATAGCCTTCGCAAAGATCCTTTATAACCGTAGTTTGCTTCTTTTCTCCAATCTTTTCGTACTTTTGCTTGTTTGTAGCAGCTTTAAGTCCCTGCCAAGGCAGACTGCCTCGCAGGAAATACATGAAAACATGTCCTAGAGCTTCTAAATCGTCACGTCTTGACTGTTCTGATTACGTTTAGATTTCATCTCTTTCTATAACTTGTATTTACATACCTCTTCCAAGGTGAGTATTGATACTCATGTATCTAGCAGTTCCTGATAAGCTCTTCTTTTCTCTGTAAGGAATATGTTGTTTTGTTTTAGGGTCTCGATATTGTTTTGCCATTCCAAAATCTACAATGTAGACTTGTGAAGCTGGGTGTGGATGTTGTTGAGAGTGATTTGCTAGAACTGAGAAAGGATCTAAAAAATTAGTAAGTTGGCCCGATAAAGATTTATTTCAATTCAAAAGTGTACCAGCAAGGTTCGCATTTGGCAGTGTTTCATCGTGCCTTGGAAGCCGTCCAATCAGAAAGTTATCAGGCTTAATATCACGGTAAATTAGGTTTTTCTCATGTATTGTTTGTACTCGAGTGAGCTGAAATAAAAGTTATATGATTTAGGTCAGAAATCAAGACATAAATGTACCATTTGTTTTGCGGCCATACAAACAGTTTTTACACTGAATTTTCTCCCGCATAAGTCAAACATATCTTCTAATGAGGGTCCTAACAAATCCATACACAAAATGTTGTGTAATCCTTCTTGTCCAAAATAATAGACATTCGGTATTCCAACTAACAAATAAACACAAATAAGAATATGAAAATAAAATCCAATTTTTGCAAACCGCTGCCAGCAAGGATCTTATATGTACGATATTCATCACGTAGCTGAGGTGCATCGCTCTTTCGAGGTTCAAATTTAATTGCAACAGGCTGATTATTCAAGAGATTTCGTCCTTTTTTTGCTGTTTAGAATCATTTTCACGATAGAATTCACATAACCAGTACCTTCATAAATTATTCCAAAACTTCCTTCACCAATCTTTTTCAATACTTTATAATGAACGCCTACTAAGTTCGGATTAGTTGAGTGGTGGAGTTTCCCTGAGCTTCCAGTAGCAGATAATTGATTTCCTTGTTGCTGGTGAGAGCTATGATGATGGCGATTAGATTGAGTAGCTTGCTGTTGCTGAAGCTGTTGTTGTTGTTGCTGTTGATACTGTTCGACAGATTGAGGCTGCGGGGAGGGAACTTGAGAAGCGGCCATCATTAAACCCAATTTTCAAATCAATTCTTTGACAAGCAATTATCTGAGAGTTAAAAAAATTAACAAGTTAGATTCCACAGAATAAAGTTTAGGAAAATAAGAGAGACAAAATGCCAGTACAGTATTAACAGGCAAAAAGTCACAAAAGTAAAAAAAAAAACACAACAAATAGAATGGAATAACAAAGGGATAACAGCAGCCGGATAACGATAAACAAAATTTAGCGAAAATATTCGAGCGAGCAACACCGGCGTAAATCCCGCGAACCGCCGGAACCTTCCCTAGTTATCCGAGCTCTCCTCTCCCAAGAACATTTCCCCTCTCAAAGAAAACCTTCTTGTCAACAATATCTTCGTGTCACAAGATTGAAAATTCTCTTTTTTTTGAACCACCAATATGCTTTTGTTTGTTTCTCGGTATTCAATTCTTGTCTACTGAATTTCCCAATATATTTTTATTTGCGTCTTTAATTTTGTGATTTTGATTGATGCTATAAAATCAGTCGTATTCGATATACGCTTGCACAGATATGAACCAAAATATTAGATCCGTTTTAAATCTTTTATCATCAAAACTTTGGTGATCTTGACGAAAGCCATCAGTGCTTTGAGCCACAGACGTAATATTGTGTGACATTGTGAATGTTACTTTTGAGCCTCCAAGAACCACCCGTTGAAACTTTTACTTTTCAAATTGTTAACTTAAATTTACCTCCCAAAATCTTCAATTATGGATTACCACTCTCAACCGCAGCATAATATGCATCTGGCTGTTATTATGGTCGGACTTCCTGCTCGTGGTAAAACATATATTGCGCGTAAAACTGCGCGTTATTTAGCCTGGTTAGGTTATGTCACTCGCATTTTCAATGTCGGAAACTACCGTCGAGATACGTTTGGTGCCGCAGTTCCACATGAATTCTTTGATCCAGGAAACGAGGAATACACTCGCAAACGAGCCGAAGTTGCTCTGAACGCAATGGACGATATGTTACGATGGTTCGGAATTGGGGTAGACGAAGGTGACAAGGAACACACTGAGTTGCAACCACGAGACTCTGACCGTAATGATCCTGGAAGTTTACCACAAGATACAAGTGGAAAAAAGCCGCCGTTGTCTCCCTTTCATGAATCAAATCTGAAGAAAAGTAAACCAGTGGTTTTTCATGGGCTTGGTATTGCAACTTCGACATCTGACTTGAGGGCCCGTGCTACTGTTCCTGGTGAAGGTGCCCACGGAGGCGTTGCCGTATATGATGCTACAAATTCAACAAAGGAAAGAAGAAGTGCTATTATTGAAAAATTAAGAAAAAATGGAATTCAAATTATGTTTGTGGAAAGTATTTGTGACAATGAGGAAGTTGTTATGAGTAATATTCGTGAGGTAGTGGTTATTTTGAATTTAAAGAGGAATATTTAGATAATGCAATATTTGTGGTAGGTGAAAATATCTTCCCCAGACTATGTTGGTGTCAATCCAGATCTCGCTGCTATGGACTTTATGCAGAGAATTAAACATTATGAACAAGGATATCAACCAATAACTGCCGAAGAGAATAACGGAGACATGCCATTTGTTAAATTAGTTAATGTTGGCTCTCAAGTAATTGTTAATCATATCCGAGGATATCTTCAGTCTCGAATTGTATATTTTTTGATGAATCTGAACATTACACCTCGTCATATTTACTTTTCTCGTCATGGTGAATCGATGTATAACGTTGAAGGAAAGATTGGTGGAGATTCAGACTTAAGTCCTCGCGGTCGCATTTTTTCCAGAAAATTACCTGTAAACAATAATTTTTTTTTTTTTTTTTTTTTTTTAACTTTATTTCTTAAACATTCACAGGAACTTATGGAGCAACAAATATCCCATAATAAAGATACTCAGTTGACTGTCTGGACCAGTACACTTCGAAGAACTGCACAAACAGCTGAAAACCTAAAATACCAAAAGATAAAATGGAAAATATTGGATGAAATTGATGCTGGTGTTTGCGACGGATATACATATGAAGAAATAAATAGAATGTTTCCAAATGATTATATTCAAAGAGACTCTGATAAATACAATTACAGGTTTGTTCGCTTGTTTGTTTTTTTATTTTTAAAAAGTAAATAAATGTAAATTTTAGATATATAGGAGGAGAATCATATCGGGACATGGTTCAGAGATTAGGCATCTATTAACATTTATTTTACTTTTTTGAAAATTTTAATTTTTGTTAGAACCTGTAATAATGGAATTGGAAAGGCATCATGAAACTGGACACAGTATTCTAATAATTGGACATCAAGCCGTTCTCCGCTGCATCTACGCATACTATTTGAACTATTCACATGAAGAACTTCCATTTTTAAAGATTCCTTTACACACTGTTGTCAAGATAACGCCAAAAGCGTACGGTTGCATCGAAGAAAGGTAAACAAACAAAAAAAAATCTTAAAAAGCAATCTTTCCTTTTGTTTACTCAAAAAAAAAAGATTCACCGTCGATGTTCCTGCTGTGAATACACATCGTGAACGTGGAGCATCACCCGTTTCCTCCCCAACTATACCACATACATGGCCTATGCCAGAGCTTTCACTTACTAGGCAATCACCCTCTTTGCCTCAGCTCAGCTCTGTTGCAACTGCTTCAAGCACTCCTAACTCAAATTCTACAGGAATAAATAATATTATGCCTAAACGATCAAGTAGCCCATTGAGGAATGTCAACATGAATTCACCAAGAATCGGGAACCTGGTCGGTATAACTCGAAGGATCTCCATTACTGCAACGCCTACAGGCAGCACTGTAAGTGTTGGAATCCCTCATGTAGTTGCCACTGAGGAGGTCATGCACTCCAGCGAAGATGACTTGGAAAACGGCGGCGAGGAGGATGAAAAGGAACTAGCTGACGAATTAGGTGATGGTCCTGGTCCTGCACCTCTTTTACTCAACCTTTCAAGTGATGTACCGAGACAAGTTATAGATTGGGAAGATTTTGCGGAAAGAATTGTGAACATTGATGATGAAATCAGTAATTTGGGAAATTTGAGTTTAGGAAGAGGAAGCTCAACAAAAAAGACCCCAGTTCCATTTTTGAAACAAGCCCCTCCAAGCAGAACAGCGAGTAGACAAAATAGTGTGGCAGTTCTCAATGAACTAGAAGATGTTGAACAAAGTAAAGTTTGATCCAAAATTTAAAAAAAATAAAAAAAATAACTCGAAGTTAATAAAACCTCAGCAAACTTCTGTTTTTAACTTTATGAAATGAGGAGGCAATTCTAATCCAGTTTTCAATTAAACTAATAGTTTTGGTTGCAATTAGAATAAAAAACCAATTGGTTCATTCACTTAAATTTCCATTTTCTTCTAAAGGCACATTCTCAGCATTTGTAAGCAATCTTATAAATCCAATATCCTCATCAACCTCTCCCTCAGTCGCTGACACACAAAACGGAGGAGGAACAACAGCAGTTTGCAGAAAAATTTGATTTGGTTTAGTTTCTCGGCTATTTCGTTTGGACACTACAAGTCTCGCCCATTCGGGAGACTCGGCTGGAACTCCATAAGGAGATGCCAAAGATTGGAGTAGTCGAATCTGTTTTCTCTTCTTGGAAAGCATTGGAGAGATGGACAGCAATGGTACTAGAGAGCAAATATTGGCATTGGTTTAAGGATAATGTTTATTACTCACAGGGATGTTTATTTGTGGCTGATTCATATTCTGTCATAAGTTGGTATCTTCGCGAACTCACGTCATTAATCACTTTAGTCCGAATTTTTCTTCTTGAATCCTGTTTTATTTGACAGAAATAAAACGAAGATATTCACATCAATTTTTTTCCTTACAATGAGAGTATCGTTTGCCAATTTGACCTGCGCATCAAACGATTGTTGGAAACTATGAATGGTTCTTCTCCTTTTGATATCAATTTCCTTTCTGCGTACTGAAATTCGAGACTCTATATCTTCCATCATACGGACAAATTCAGGATGTGTTCCTGTCAAAATATCTTGAATCTTAAAAATAAAATCGATTTAAAAAAATAAAGAAAAAAACCATTTTCTATCAAGTGTTCCTCAATAGATATTTCATCTTCTTTCATCATGCATAATCTACAATCAGATTAAACTTTAAAATATAAAATTATATCTAAAATAAAACCTTCTAAAAGAATCTTCTGTAGCTTCTTTCAGCCCTTTAATTTCTTCTTTGAATGTGCTGATAACCAAGTTCATTTCGTCATTAGCAACATCATCTTTCCTTGACTCGCTACTATCAGTATCCCAATCAGCGTCTGTATGGTTAGCTTTTCCTGTTTTCAAGGACCGATCCTTCTGCGGCGCTGGTACCACCTGGTTTTGAGCTTGAGAGCTAATCTCGCCAGCCCCATCCTCTCCCCGAAGCCTCTTTCTGGACAATTGAACCCCAGCCGGTATTGATTCATAATTTTTGTAATTATTCATCACATTTATAGATGGCCTAGTATTTTGCTCCATAGGATGATGTAGTGGCGTGAATTGTGGCAGATTAGGGAATGGAGAAATTGATTGTTGTGGATGTTGTTGCATCTGGTGGTGGAATTGTTGTGAATTCAGCTGCCATGTTGGATTTTGGTGATTTTTCACTTCCCATTGAGAGATAACGGAAGGTAGATTAGAATCGCTTATAGATGTCAATGAAAATGTAGAATTGCTGTTTTGGGTCACGATTGGAAGGTGTTGCTGTTTTGCTGGTTGGTTGCTCAGTTAAAATTGGGAAGTTGACATATTCAAAAAAAAAAAAAAGATAAATTGGATCCAAGTAGAAAACTGTTAACAAAAAATATTAGACTAAATAGATATGATCGCAACTTTAAAATACTTACTGATATCTAAGCAAGGTGAAATTCAAACTCTACTAAAGTTTGGCGAAGTCGAAAAAAAAAACGGTGGACTGGAAAAGGAAAGATTTTTTCAAAATCAAAATAAACGAAAGAAAGAAAAGGCAAATTAAAGTAAAACCTTCTACAAAAACAGCAACAATGCGATGAATTTGCAGTATTTGAGTAAGTAATATTTGCGAGCAAATAGAACAGTGCAATGCAAAACCTTCCAATCAATCTTTTTGTCACACTTGGAAGTTGTCACTGAGGACAGATGACAGTTGACTATAAAAACCTTGAATCAACCCAGAAAACATAATTTGAAAGTTGATTTTGCCAAAACTTTGAAATCAAATCTTTTTTTGGGGAAAGCAAACAAGACGATTAATTGACAGAAACTAATATTTAATCACCTGATCTCACCTTCTCTGTTAAAATAATGACGGGCTTGATGAAAGAATCAGATATAGGATTTAGCATTTCAGATTTTCGAACAATTTGACTGTGCTGGATTTCAAGTCAAAAAAAAAAAATAGGTTGTTTAAAGCAGTTTTAAACCAAGCAATAATCCAACCAAAAAAATGGTGAAACAATTCCTTGCATAAAGTAACCCAAGACTCAAAAATTCGAAATTAATTTTATATTCAGCCTTTTTGGTTGTTTCAATCGTCGTCACACAGAGTATCAGCTACAAACGCCTCGCCACTAGAAAATTTTAACAATCGGACAGCAAATCAAAAACTCAATAATCATTGCAAATTATGCTTCCAGCAAAAAGGAAGCCCGGCAGCATGACGACTGCTTTAAAGAAAAAACATGTTTACGAAGTCTCACCCATTTCCTGTCAAAGAGTGGTTCGTTGTGCGGGTGGTTGTCAAATGGACTTCAAATTCACTGGTTTGTTTGCTCTTCACTTCTGTACTTTGTATCTCACTCTTTCAGCAGATCCTGAAAAGGGTATTTTGCTTGACAAAGTGAAGTCCCATTGGAGGGACCACCATAATATGACAGAATCAATAGCCGATTCATTCTCTGCCTACGACAAAGCAGTAAATTGTCTATTCTCTTTAGGATACATGTGCTGTAAATGCGATGATGTCTTTGCTGGAACCAGTGGTGAGACTTTTAAATTTCGTACTGTTTTACAAAACTCACCATTTATTCAGATTCTACAACAGTAAGGAAACATTATGAAAGAAATCACGATGAAGCACCCAAAAAACGTAAAATGACAGACAGTTCAGGTAAAATTTTAAAATTTTTAATATAATTTTTTTACTAATCCTTTTTTAGATGAAATCACTGGCAAAAAAGCTTCTCCAATGGTACGCAAACAATATTTATAAATTCGTATATCTTCAGAAACTAATATTTTTAAAAAGCTCACTCCCCCACCATCACCCGAAATGAATGCTACGCAAAACTCGATCTGCAAAATGCCGTGGGCATTTAAACTTCCAGATCTAGTTGCTGAAGCCTTAGGATATGCACTTTTCCTTAAAGGAAAGGATTTCGAAATCAAATGTACTTGTAAATCAACCCATCGAAATCGTGTGCATATCAACGACATGTCTTTAGCGAAAAAGCTTGAAGGTAAATCATTTGCATTTTTTAAATCTTTTGACTAAAAATATTACAAAGATATTGCAGAACCACTGTTTACCCAACCAGAGGAAATAGGAAATTGCCTTTTGCTTCTAAACGAATTACTTGATACGAAGTCAATCGTTATTATCACAAAAAAAGCAGAAGAAACTTCAAACTGGATTAGTAGCATTGGAGTAGTTGTTCCAAGCAATGGCGATGGTTCTGAAAGTGGGGTACACACACCTTCTTCAACTAGATCTGGCAATTCACCACAAGTTGAATCACCAACATTTGAAATTTCTTCTTTCCAGAGCTCCGATGTACAAATGACTGATTACATGCCTAGCCCAGATTCTCCGAAAGATCAGCCGACACAAGTCTTGAGCTCAAATAAGTCAATAGCCGTCTTTGATACTCCAAGCGTTTCTTTCGCAGATGCTGTTATTTCTGATAAAATAAAGGAAATGTGCACTTTGATCGAACACGAAGCATTCACGCTCAATATTCCTACAAAGAATATTGTCGACCACATTTCCATAGACACCTCGCCAGGTAAAAATACAAGAAAATCTGAAATCTCGATAATTCAAAATACTACGAATGATACTGGTGTTTCGGATTCGAAATGGGATTTGGATAATAATGTAGAATTGTCTTTGTTCTTGGCCAGTGATATTGATGTGTTAGACCCTGGTTGGAACTTGGATGATAATCCTCAATTATCTTCAAATATGAAAACTATCATGGATGTTTCGGAAACCTCTCTATTTTTGGATGATACTTTCAAAATAAAGGAAACCGCAAGTCGAGATGAAAATGTTAATTTAATGCAAAATCGGAATTTGGAAAAGAATCCCGATTTTGCGCAAAATTATGCTCTTGATACGCCTCTCGTATCGCAAATTTCGAGTCGAACGGTAAATTTCGATTTCATGCAAGCTCTAGATCTTGGTGAAAGTTTCAAATTTATGCAAAACACGGGGCAAGATAATAGTCTCAAACAAAATGTAGAAGAAGATAACAATCATCAAAACCAGCAAATTTCTGGGAGAAATTTCCATGATTTGGTAGATAAAATCAATCTCGAACAAATTGAAACTCCAGAACAAGATATGCAGAAACTTAGCTCTGATTTAATTCATGACCTGCACATTCCCTACCTGAACCTGGGCAATTCCTACCTGGACCATTCTCCATTTTTGGATGATACTTTCAAAATAAAGGAAACTGCAAGTCGAGATGAAAAAGTTAATTTAATGCAAAATCAGAATTTAGAAAAGAATAACGATTTTGCGCAAAATTATTCGCCAGATATGTCTCTCGTATCGCAAAATTTGAGTCGCACTGTAATCGATTTCATGCAAAGTCTTGATCTTGTTGAAAGTTTCAAATTACGAGATAGTATTCTCAAACGAAATGTGGAAGAAGAATTTGATTGTTTGGAACAAAAGAATCTCGTTCTTGGAGAGGAGCACCCATCCACACTCAATTTGCTCAATAACCTTGATGGTCTGTACGATAATCAGGCAAAGTACGTGAAAGCTGAGCCGCTCTTTATTGGCTGTTCATTCAAAAAAATAAGCATTCTTGGAGCGAAACACCTATACACACCCACTTCGCTCAATAACCTTGCTGGTCTATACCGTAGTCAGGGCAAGTACGAGAAAGCTGAGCCGCTCTATATTGATAGTTTGGAGAAAAGGAGACGTGTTCTAGGAGAGGAGCACCCCTCCACCCTCACTTCGCTCAATAACCTTGCTGGTCTATACTGCAGTCAGGGCAAGTACGAGAAAGCTGAGCCGCTCTATATTGATGG
>JADGKD010001794.1:0-10524 GCA_026955015.1 Nowakowskiella sp. JEL0078
AACTCACATGGAGGTCTAAGGTACGATGGCACTTTTCCGATCGCTTGATAAATGATTGCCTCTGTGTACTTGATCTCAGCTACAATCTGAGCGTTTGTCAGTGATGTCATTGGATGATGGGTCCATGTATGAATTCCGATTTGGTGACCCGCTGCTTCTATAGTCTTCAAGATTGCTGGGTGCTGAATAACATTTGAACCGACTGAAAAAAATGTCGCTTTAACCCCTAATTTCTGCAGTTCATTATAAATTGCCAACGAATCAGAGGTGTCGACGCCATTTACTAAGTTACTGGTTGGTCCATCATCTGAAACTAAATTAAGATACAATCTATGACTATCAAAGACATTCTCTCACCGTAAGACAGTCCCCATTGGTTGGTTCCAAGACAAGTGTAAACATCTTTAACGTATCCAGTACCATCTGCTGTTCTAATACACTGGTTCGAGGGCCAATAACAAGTTGACGCTGCATCTGCACTGTAAAAGAAGGAAGAAATATCATTATCAATTAAAAAATTTGATACAAATTAAGCAATCATACTTGTATGTGACAGAAGATTCTTTAATGTAAGTTGACGGAGAGATCGATAGCAAACTCTGAGGTACCACAGCGTTTACAATTGCCAAAGCTTCAGTGACCAGAGGATCCGTTAAATAATCACCTGTAATCATGACGGTTTGGTCAGTAGAAGGGAACTTTGCCGGGGTCTTTGGAGCAGTTCCAGCAGCACCAACTGTTAAAGTCAAGATAAGAATCCCTGGACAGAGAAACTGTTTTTGGTTTAAAAATTACCTCCAGCATAGCTTGCGCGGGAGAATAGCAAGACAGCTAATAATGTAGGTATAATATCAACTTTCATCATGGTTCACTTTCCAAAATACTTTAACGCCTTATGAAACAGAAATTTTATTTTGAGATTGCTTGCGCCACTCAGAATATCTTTGGCTGTGCCAATCGGACCGCTTCCGTCGTTTCATAAACGTGAGATAAGGTTCCATCAGAGTTTTATTTTTCTAAATTTAAGACTTAATATTGATCTCAAAGTTTAATCAAGAATCATAGATCTTGACAATAAGAAAATCAGAATAAAATTCGTGGAATGTTTCAGGATATCAGTACACCAGGCAATTTCTAGTGATAAAGTTAAGATATATCATGATCTGTACATTTTTACATTCCGTTTACATCTATCATCAATTTTAATTCATATAAATGTATATACATTTGATGTCTCCGATGCCGCATCGGAAATTTCTCTTATTGTGGCAGTGTTTCAATTGTTTCAAATTCCAAAAAACAGAGGTGGCGAAAAAATTAGAGTTTCGAAACTATTAATTTGAAATAAAGAGAGGGCGCCTTTAAGTCTTGTTTATTTTAAAGAATCCAACCTTTTTTTTCATTTTATTTGTCCGAGTTCTCCTTTTTGAGATATAAACCTCTAAACATTGACATAAGAAACAGCTTCTTACAATCAAAATTGCGTTTGCAAATTACTGTACTCTTAGTTATTTCCAGGTTCCAAAATTTGATTCATATATGGTAATAATGGTACGCCACTGTTATCAAAAATTCTACTTTTTCATTGTATTTTTTATTTCTAGGAAAGAGTTGAAAATAATGAGTTCTATAAAAGTTGGCCTGCCACTTTGAAGTACTATAAGAAAATAGCCCCCTTTTCTCGTCGAATAAAAAAAATAGATAAATAGATTCGTTCAGCACAAGGCAAACATAACCAACACACCAACAATAACTATTGTTTCCAAACCCTTAACAGTAATCTGCTTCGAACCACTCTTCGCAGTTTTCCCTGAAGGTTCAAGCGTAACAGTTTGAACATTCGACGTTGTAGTAGTCTTCTTAATAGTCGTAGTAACAACTGTAGTTGCATTCGCAGTAGTGTTCAAAACAACTGGGTACGTGTATAATTGATGGTTGTTGCATTGCCCCACCGACATGATATTGAACTTGATGGGCGTTCCAGCGGCTTTCAGTTTCTGAATCTGTTGTAAAGCGCTGACTGCGATCCCACTGGTGAACGTGTTGATGTCGTGTTCCAATGATACAAAAGATGTTGCGAGGCCGAACCATGAGAGGATAATGTTGTAAACTGTGTCACGATTTGCTGTAGTTGTGGTTACATCAGCATCAGTAGAGTCTTGGTTCCAAATTGCTACGTGGTATCCCAATGCATTGGCAATTGCTCTTACTCTGTCATCAACATCTCCATCTTGATTTTAAAAAAAATTAAATTGAACATATCATTATCGTAAAAACAAGTAAGAATGAGAAGAAAAAAACTCACAAGGAGGTCGCAAGTATGAAGGGACTTTCCCAATTGCTTGATATATGATAGCTTCAGTGTATTTGATTTCAGCAACAATTTGAGCATTGGTTAAAGAGGTCAACGGGTGATGTGTCCATGTATGAATTCCGATTTGATGTCCTGCAGCTTCAATTGTTTTCAAGACAGCTTGATTTTGAATAACATTTGATCCAACTGAGAAAAAAGTTGCAGTAACATTTAATTTCTGCAGTTCATTGTAAATTGCCAATGAATCCGCCGTGTTCACACCATTAACAATATTGCTTGTTGGTCCATCATCTGCGGAAAAATCAGACTAAAAATAGAAAAAAAAAACAACTTTAAAATACCATATGATAAACCCCATTGGTTTGTTCCCAGGCAAGTGTAAACATCCTTAATATATCCTGTTCCGTCTGTTTTTCTAATGCACTGGTTTGATGGCCAGTAACAGTTAGCAGAAGCATCAGCACTATTTGTTTTTACATTGAAATTAATTTAAAAGAAAGGAAGAAGAAAAGGAATTTTATTTTTTAACAAACTTGTATTTAACGTTTGAATCTTTAATATAAGTTGATGGGGCAATGGAAAGCAGATTCTGAGGAACGACAGAATTAACGATAGCCAAAGCATCAGTTACCAAATGATCTTGTAATAAAGCTCCAGATATCAAAACATTTTGGTCAGTCGAAGGAAAATTGGTTGGAATTCTGGGAGCTTTTCCAGAATCTCCCACAGCGAGCTTCAAAGGAGAGGACACTGTCAAATACAACGTCGGATAAGAAAATATTTTTAAAAATCCCAATAATAAAAAACAAGGTTATCTTCACCTTTACTCACAGCGCCCGAGAAAGCCACCCCTTCTCTGAAGTTTCTGTATGCCGAGCATTCACTTGGAAATGCAAGAAGTGCCAAGAACGCAACGAGAATGTAATAGCTTTTTACGAACTGAGTCATATTTTCCTCCTTTCCTGTTAATACTATGAATCACCAGTTGCAAACAATCAGCTCAAAAAATGTCTCAAAGGCAGGAAAATATTTTTTTTTTTTTTGTGTTGCAGGGCGGATTTCCGCACAGAGGTAGGCCCTCACTGTCCACCCATATTATATTGTAAATCATAATCATCACTGAATTAAAGATGTTACGGATGTTCTAAAGTTCAAATCTTATTATAGTTGACTACATGGTATCCCGAACAATTTTTCATTTTTTTACTCTTTCTGAACTCTTTTATCACGTTGGTTCTTTTATTATTAGTTTAGAATCACACATCATGTTTACAGTTGCCCATTTATCATAATCAATCGTTCTGGAGAGAGGATTTGGGGATCGATGTGTTGATTTATTTATTGATGTGAATGTGGTACAACCTATATCTTAATTTTGAAAGGCGAGATAATTCAGTAAGATTTATCGTATTTCAAAGTCTGATCTAAAAAAGTAGAAATTCATGAATCTACTAAGTTGTCAGTTTAAATCATGTTCATGTTAAATTTATGAATTCAAAAACTTAATGTGCTATATCCATTAAAATATAGTCTGAATGTAAAGATACTAAGGACAATAAAAAAAAGTGATACTGCAAAAACGTTGAAAAGTAAAAAGATATTTTAAAGCTTCACAAGCAAAGCAACCAAAGCAACAAATATCTAACTTGAAAACTCAAAAGACTGACGTTTTCCACTGTTCGGTTCACCATTCCGTGAAATCTTGACAGTTGGTGATGTTGATGATGTTGATGCTTTAATAGTAGTTTTAGGAACCACAGCTGTAGTTCTCACAACCACTGATGTTGCACCGAGAGCTGTGGTTGTATACTGAATTTGATAGGTGTCCCGACTGCTTTCAATTTTTGGATCTGTTGAAGTGCATTGACAGCGATTTGATTAGTGAATGTGCTGATATCGTGTTCCAATGATACGAACGAAGTGCCAAGATTGAACCATGAAGTAATAGTGTTGAGGACTGTGACTCCATTGGCTGTATTTGCAGTTACATCTGCATCTCTGGAATCTTGATTCCATAGTGCCATGTGGTATCCTAATTCATTGGCGATCGCCCTGACTCTATCATCAACGTCCCCATCTTTTTTTAAAAAAATTAAATGTTGATGATGTGAAGTATAAAAAAAATTACAAGGGGGACGCAAGTAGGAAGGTACTCTTGATAAATAATAGCTTCTGTATATTTTATTTCAGCAACGATTTGTGCATTTGTTAATGAAGTCAGCATGAACCGATTTGATGCCCAGCAACATCCAAAGTTCTCAAAATTGAAGGATTTTGAATAACATTTGATCCTACAGAAAAGAAAGTCGCTTTTGTAATTCATTGTAAATCGCCATTATGTCTGAAGTGTCCACACCGTTAACAACATTGACTGTAGGCCCATCATCTGAATTTAATTCGACAATTTAATAATTTACAAGAAAGAAAGAAAGAATAAACCATAAGAAACCCCCATTGGTTTGTTCCAAGGCATATATAAAGATCTCTTACATATCCTTTTCCATCCGTTTGTCTGATGCACTTGTTACAAAGCTACTAACAAGTAGAGGCCGCATTGGCACTGAACAAATGATATTAAAATTAAAATTTTTTAATTAATGTCCATTGATACTTGTATTTAACAGTCAAACCAGAAACAAAGCTGTGATGTTCAACAAACTCGCAGGAACAACTTTATTAACAATAGCTAAAGCATCAGTAACCAATGGATCTTGCAAAAATGTTCCAGAAATCAAAACACTTTGAGTAGTAGAAGGGAATTTTATGGGTGTTCTTGGAGCCGTGCCCACATCGCCAACAAATGACTCTAAAGATAATTATGTCAGTAATTAAGGAGACTTTGAATCAGACGAGCTTACCGATTTTGGCAAAACTTTCTTTCGAAAGCGAACCTACCAAAAACCACTTTAACAAAACAGAAAAGAATAGAGATAATAGCAACTTTTCTGAACAGGCGGGGCATCTATCATAAATTGAAGATTCAGCAAAGAGATTAGATGCAGCCATAGCCATACCTTCACGGAAACCAGGTTTGAAGCGATTAAAGTCAATAATAGCCAGCCAGTTGTGAGATTCGAATCTGTCGCTTCTTTTAATAAACAGCTTATGGATCCCATGTGAATAAGCAACAAGCGCAACCAGAGTCAGCAGAAGTGTGTTTTTCATTCTGAAGCCCGTTATTTTTTGCAAAACTAGGTGTAAATCAGAAAAAAAATTGGGAAGGCTTTGTTTCATTTAACTGCTTTTCGATCTGTTCAACCCGAATTTCACATTTAAACCAGTTTTTACCTCAAAATTTGATTGTCATAACTTATGCTTTGGACTTTTAAAACACCTCAAGAAAATTTATTCACAGATTTTTACGTCATACAGAATTTTACACAAATCTTTGCGGACTCAAAAAAATGCCAGGTACAATGAGTATTTTACAACGGTCGAATAATGAGGTCATGTTAACTTTAATTATTGAGTGTTAATTGTGTACCTACTACTTTTCTGGTTTATAGTATAACTTTGTAATTTTTTTAAAAAAAAACTGGGGATTTACCTCAAAATATCTGATTAAATTTATTTTTGGGTTAATTTCTGAAGTGTAGGAATTGCCAATTCAGCATCAAAATGCTAATATTTGGATCATGCTGAAAATCACAAACATTGATTATAAGAAGACATTCACAATTGTAAGGATATATGCAAAAATGTTAAAAATTTATGTATAGCAAAAGAAAATATATTTAAAGAAAAAGGCAACAGAGTTGAGAAGTGAAAAGCTTGCTTCACAAAGTCTTATGAATTTAAATAATTTTGAATTATCGATCAAATTGGCTCCCACTAAATCCACTCATACCGTAGGTATCACTTCGTAAGGATGACGATTTCCCCCCATAATTTGATGAGACCTCGTATGTCTTAAAGTTTGTAAACTGATTAACAGGCCTATTGTTAGTGTCGGCACTTGGATTACTCGTTTTTTTAACAACAAATCCTTCATTGAAAATGAGAATAATAGCATTTAAAATTCCACCTGTATGAATTGCGATAATTGCAATCACAAAGATCGCAACTGGTCGATTTTGAGTGAACAAAAACGAGATAGGGTCTAAAAATATTGATTCAAAAAGAAATTTTAATTTAAAGGAACTTACAAATACATCCCGGAATGTACTTCAAACATATAATTTTAATCTTATTCTTTCTTTTTTAAAAAATGGACCAACCTGAAGTAGACAAGCCAAAACATACATCAGCAATTTCCGAATAATTTTACGTTCAAGCGGAGTGACAGTAGTAGAACCACCGCTGATAGTATTAAGACTTGTTTCTCTTAAAGTTTTTCGTGTGTAAAACAAAACCGACAAAAACAAAATAGTAGCTGCGATAATCGACACTAAACACCTTCAAAAATATAAATCAAATAAGATTTTAATTTGTGGAAATATTATTTAGTTCTCACATAACAGCAGAAAAAACAGCGGCAAATGGCCTATCAGGTCGAACAAAACAACTGAAAGATTGAAAGGTTGATATTTTTTAATTGACTTTCGAATAAATCACCTGTAATTATCTGGTCCAAAGCTTCCAATTCCAAGAAATATACCAACAAAAATGGTAGGAGCTAAAATTACAGGCGTATAAAGTTTCCAATCATATCTTCCATTGTCAACATGTTTGTTCAGACGTACACGTAAAAACAAGTTCAAAGCAATTTGTAGAATTAAAACTAAGTTTGCAATTATACAAAACTTTAAATGTTCTGATAAGAAACATCTCATAACTTTAATTAAATAATTTACTTACAATTTTGATAGCTCCAACAGCCGCACAGGCATTTTCATCTAATAATTTTCCATAAATGTATTCGTGAAAAAATTCAACTGCATTATCTATCGACATAATAAATTCAAACACTCCAATACATAGTGGAAGTCTCAGCGCAAGTGGAAGGTTGCCGCGTACTTGATAATGTCTCGTCACGAAGTAGAATATATAAAAGATTGCCAGAAAGTTGAAGGGTAAAATGATAATTCCGCTGTAAATATAATATGTTGTAGATAAGTAAAAAGTTAAATTTTTTTCAATACAAACCTCAAGGAAACCAAATTCAGACCAAATTTATCTGAAGACATTGGAATGTTGTTTAGACAAAGGGGTTAGATTTCAATAGAGCATTTTTTTTTCTGGCACCGACTATCGAAGGCTAATGACGTAAGTGTTTCTGAAAATTAATAATTTAATAAATTTTAAATAATATAGTCACTTTGATAGTAATGTAGTCTTAAATTTTAAACTAATGATTGTGATTAATCTTGGAATTAATTTGCTTTTTCAGTTTGCGTTACGATACTTTGTTATAACCTGTGAGAAACTTTATATATCTTTCCCTAATTGAAATTGATGACTAAACTATTCGTTACACTATGGAATGATTTTTTAGTATTATAAGTAGTGTAAGATCTTATCTAGTATGGCTACACAAAGGACTACAAATAGGCGCAAAAATCAGAAAACGAATAAAACACACTTCTTATTATTCCTACTATGCATGCAAGGTAGTCGATCAGATGTCTCAGACACTTATTTAGAAACTCTTTATTTTTAGTTATCTTTTTATTTGACTAATTTATTATGATATTACTTTCTTATTTGTTTAGAATCACACATCGGGCTTGCGGTTACCCATTATTACAGTCACTCGAGATTTGACAAAAAAGGAAAGTTGTACAACCTGAATCGGAATTGTGTCAATCAAAGAAAAAATTTCTTATCTTTCTGAAGTAAGTAATGAATATAGTAATATATGAACTGATTGCCATCAGGAATATATAAATATATGAATCTGAGATTCTTGACACCCCATTATATGTAAAGAAAAATTTTTTAATTTAATTTTCCTGAGTGTTTCAAGCGCCAACAAATAGAAGTGACGTCAATGTTTGGAGCTCTATATCTCAACAAGGAGAGCTCAGACAAACAAAAGAAAAAAGGGGTTAGATTCTTTAAAAAAATCGTTACTTAAATGTGCCCACTCTTTTTCCGAATTAGAAATCCTAAATCTTTAATTTTTTTCTGCGCCACAGCTATTTATTTGACACTTGAAACAACCTCTAAAGTTTTGGCATTCCCAGCAAAACTACCATTCAGCTTGGAGAGCCAATACATTAATTAATACTAATCAATACTCAAAACCTCCTTAGGAATGTCACAGGGTGGTGTTTAATTAAGTAACTTTCAAGATAATGGTGATAATGCAAAAAATATAAAATCATAACACGTGAAATTTTCTCGTTTTTTGATAGATTTTGCTTTGAGTATAAACTTTGTGAATATAATGGGATAGCGATGAATTTGCGAATATGATAAACTAGAATTGTCATCGGGTCTGAGTGTTGAAAAGAAAACTTTCTATAAACTAAATCGTCTAGAATTTGAATCTCAACTCAATTCGAATCGTCTAAACGAAAATTCCAAATCAAACAAATTTTACGAGTGGCTGTTCAAAAAGATTCCCAAAGTCTTGAGGCTAATTGTGGCTAGCGTGTCAAAACTGGTTGTTCAACAACTGGCTGTGTCTCCCATAAATACAAATCAAACGACATAAATCTGAAATTTTTACGAGCTCAAAATGGCTTTGTGGAGAATTACTCTGACGGTATTTTTTCTGTCTTCGTGTTTGGCTGAAATCTCGAAACGTGGAATTGGCGACGAAGTTGAAGACTGGCTTTCTGTTAAAGAAAAGCCACTGAGAATCAATAAAGCTGGCAAACTAAGTAGAAAATTTTTTCATTTAACTTTTACTTTATTTATTTTGTTTTCACTCAGGCAGCTTAGCAGGTGATCCAGGCTCTCCATCAAGGACTCCCGTACAATACCCTTCAACTGATCAAAGTCTTGTGATATCTGGAAGTCTTTTGCAAGATCCTTTGGTCACTGATGCAATGAAAATTGTGAACACAGTTGTACCTGCGTCCTTGCTCGCAATTCCTCCTTCTTCTTTTGTATCTGGATCTGATGTAGTTTATAAGTTTGCCACTTTTTTTTCTTTTATCTGTTATTTTGTTTATTCAACCCTGCAGTTCAAATGCAGTAGCTAATTGCTATTGGCCTGTTAATGCTTGTCTTCAAAGAACTGACGGTATTGGATTTAAAAAGGATGTGTTCACGTGCCCTGGAACTAATCAATGGGGTGCGACTTATGGTACAATATAAATGCGATTTTCATATTGTTTTTGAAAGTTAAATTGGATGTTTAGATGATGGTCCTACTAGTAATATTGTCAACGGTACTCATGTTGCAGATTCAGTAGCAATTTTCGATGAATTAAAGAAATTAAACGCAAAGGCTACTTTTTTTGCTACAGGGTCTCACACTTTTCAGAATCCGGAGATTTTGAGACAATTGGATGAAGCAGGCCATCAAATTGGAATTCATACTTGGTCACATCATCCATTGACATCCTTGACTAACGAACAGGTTGTCGCTGAATTAAAATACACCGAATCCATTATTTATCAAACTATTGGGAAAATTCCTTCTTACATGCGTCCTCCATGTTAGTTTAGATATTTATATTCAATGTTACATTTTAATATCTTTTTAATAGACGGTGATATTGATAACAGAGTTCGGGCCATTTGTAACGCATTGGGATATTATGTAGCAATATGGGATAGCGACTCTGGAGATACTTACGACGGAGCAACAGTAGCCACAGTTGTCCAAACGATGACGCGTCTGTTCAACGGAAATGCATCATTTGTTGTATTGGAGCATGATAGTAACCCAACCACAAGTTTAATGTCTGTGTCTGTCCTACAGACTTTACGAGGGTTGAGAGCAAATCAGACTGGTCAGCCGTCAAGGTTTCAGGTTTTACCAATGGCAACTTGCAACAATCATCCCTTTTACTCTTACATCGGTAATATTACAAAGACATCAGTAAAAAATTCACCTACACCAACAGTGGTGTTTCTGGACTCAACTAAGAAAGTACAAAGTAACGCTTTTGGTTTGAATGCTTCAAGAAGTGTGTGGGTATATTTCATGGGCATTATCATAACAATCCTTACTGTTTTGTAAAAATATTCATTTTGAAAAATTTAACAATAAATACGTTTAAACAATCAAAATATTAGTTTTAGATAGTTAACACTTGATGAATGGCTTTTAGAAAGGCTTATTTATCTAGGGACAAAGATAATTTTATATATCC
>JADGKD010001795.1:0-10341 GCA_026955015.1 Nowakowskiella sp. JEL0078
TTGTTAGGTTTGTAATGCTCCTTTGCATAGCGTCAAAATACAGGAACACGGCAAAGTATTAGCTGCCACTGCGCGCGACGGGTCCACTACCATCCTGGAGTTGTGTGATGGGCTATCACGAATGCAAAATAACGAGAAAAGTATTTTTTCCCAGGTCAATATATAAATATAATTTTCTAAAACATAATTTTCCTCTGAATAATTTCCTTTAGATGCTGGAAAGAGAGGCTAAGCGAGAAAAGACACTGGAATCATCAGCGAGAGAGAAGCGTATCAAAGCTCAGCAAAAGCGTCCCACATCCGCCTCGCTTCGCCCATCAGCTACAGCACTGGAGGAGCTCATTACCAGCGCTGACGACGATTTCTTCTTGACAATCGAGCAGGCAGGACTACAGATTCAACGAAATACTAACGATCCTCAACTGTCAACTTTAAACCAATGAACATTATTTATTTTTTAAAATGCACAATAAATAATGTTAATCTGTTATTGAAACTTTTTATTGTCTGTTTCTTAAAAATAAAAACGCTTTCCTACTAAAACCTTCCTTTCAAAAAAAAATAATAATTGTAACCCAGTACTTAAAAAGAAGATTGAATTAACCCGATCTCCCACATACCAACGCCAACAAAGCCATCCGTACATACATGCCATACTTCATCTGTCTAAAGTACGCTGCTCTCTGATCAAAGTCCACCTCAGGATCAATCTCGTTGACTCTGGGTAATGGATGCATAACAATCATATGAGTTTTCGCGCTTCTCAACGTCTTACTATTAATCACATATGACCCTGCCACAGCTTCGTACTCCGCCAAACTGGAGAACCGTTCCTTCTGGATGCGTGTGACATACAACACATCCGTGGTAGGAATCACGTCAGCCAGGTTTGCTACCTCAGTTTGCTGAATGCCAGCTTTTTGCACTTCTTTGACAATGTCATCCGGCATACGCAGCGAGGGTGGTGACACATAGTTGATCTTCACATCGTATTGGGAGAGTAAACGTACAAGGGAGTGTACTGTGCGGCCGTGCTTTAGGTCTCCCACCATCGTGATAGTGAGTCCGTTAACTGTGCCGAGTTCTTCTCGAATCGTGAAGGTATCCAGGAAGGCTTGAGATGGGTGTTCACCAGTTCCATCACCTGCATTCAGGATTGGGACAGGTGAGAATTTGGCAGCTGTTGCAGCTGCTCCTGGTTCGGGGTGTCTCATTACAATCAAGTCTCCATAGCATGCAAGTGTTCGAACTATTTATAATTATTTAACAAAGTTTTCAAAGGAAGAGATAGAGGGAGAGAGAAAAGAAAAGATATTTATTTAACATACCTGTATCACCAATACTCTCTCCTTTCGCAATTGAACTTGTGATCTGGTTAATGGACACAACACTTCCACCCAATCTAATCATAGCAGCTTCAAACGATGATGATGTACGAGTAGACGGTTCATAAAACGCAGAACACATAACTTTACCATTCAATAACTGTATCACTCCCTGCCGTTCAACCAATGTGCGCATTTCCTGGGCTACTCCGAACAACAAATGAAGTTCATGTCGGGTAAATTGTTTGACGGATAAAATGTTTCTGTTGTAGAACGGACTTTTTGATACTGCGGAAGTGAGTGATGACGGTAGTCCCGAGATATATGGTGATCCGGAGATCGAAAGACTCTGCTGAAGTGTACGTTGGATCGCACGACTAAGCTGGCTCTTCTCAGTCTCCTCGAGTCCCTCAGCAATGTCCTTAATGTTGGACAACGCAGGACCACGCATGAGTGAGTTAATTGATGGATCCGCTGGAACTACAAGTGGCGATTTCTGGTGGTTAGGGATGTCGGTGAATGCTCTTGTGCGAGGCGACTTTGTAGAATCCGACTTCTCAATCGATGTTTGGGTGATAGCCTGTGAAATTGCAATGGATCCGACAGCCGGGGTTTGTGGTGTGTATAAGATGGAGACTCTACGGTTAGGCGTGTGACTCTGAATATTCTTTGTGATAATACGCACAAGACCAGTCACATCTCTTCCTGTATTTGCGTCACCGAACACTGTGCCATCGAGATACACGGTCTGGCCTCTTAACACAACTCGGTGCATGCATCCAGACAAAACTTTACCTGCCAATGGCGACCATGATGCGTTTGCATGCTCGTATCCGGTAGCCGGCACAGTCTGTTTACGATCAACCTCCACTTCAATGTAAGTGTCTGGCTGTTCCGGGAAATCAAAAATTTTTCGTGGATTGTCGTAGAACCTTAACACGATATCATCCAATGTCAAACGACCTTCTGAGACAGCAGAGAGCAACAATGGAAGCGCTTCTTCGAAACCAGCAGCAGGTGAAACCTGTCTATCCTTCTTGTCATCCTTGTGGTCTCGATCCAACTCGTACGGCAGTGATCCAACAGAGAAACAATCAACGACCTCAATGTAGTCCCATAAAGCTTGCACGTCCTCAGGTGTTCCTAATGAGGGATGCGCATAGTCTGATGTAGACAAAAACAAGTTGTGTACACACACATCACAAGTCACCTGGATGCCTTTTTCACGCGACATTGAAATCAATTGAATGTCTTCCTTTGAAACGACGCTAGTGACGTGCACCGAACGGCCCTGGAGATTCATTAAAAATAATACAGAGGCGAGTTCCGTGCCCCGGGCTTTGGTCACGATGGGGAGTTCGGAAGGCCAGCTTTTGAGGTGGGAAGCGAGCTGGGATATCGTTTTGAGTTGTGCGTCAGCACTTACACCATCAAAGTTGACGTATAGGGCTGTGGAATCTTGAACTACAGAATTTAAATGTGTTGCGTTGTTAACTGTCGCGGCAAGCGCCAGAGAGTAATCACAGAATGCCTTTGACCGGCAGTTGGCTTGTGCTACCAACACTGTGCGCTTGTCTTTGACCGACTCTTTGATTCCTAACGGCATGTTAGCAAGCATGGTGAACCCACCTGCAAGAGCTGCCTTTGTGATTGAGCTGAATTCGTTGGAGTTGTGTTCAGCAATGTTAGGGAAGAAGCTCTGGACGTTTATCAGACCAGGAAGCATGACTGTTCGGTGGGAGGTTTTATAGTCATTTGTAGTGACATCGAAATCTTCCCATCGACTTAGCGCTTCCACGAATAACTTTGCGCATTTAATGTTGGTAATAAGAGGAACTGCAAAATCGACAGCCATTCTTCTGGAGATGTATCCTCGACTCATATAGCTTGCTGGACGACGGTATCGGTTCTTAGATGGCAAGTTGATGTACAAATCAATCAAGTTGTTCGCCAAGTGCTGAGTCAAACTGTATTCCAAGCGCTGTTGTGGGATTTTGTTATCATCCAAAGCCTCCAGATACTGTACAGGAATGCCATGTTGCTGAATAAAATCTGAAGTCCCTGCAGTGGCAAAAAGCGTGAACCCAAGTTCATGGAGCTTTCGCACGGATGGCAAGAACTCAATCTTCTCCTTGTATGAACCAATTGAAAAAAGAATGTTTTTCTTCGGAATCACAAAGCCAGTTGACAGCAATGCCTTGATATAAGCCTCGTATTTGTCCTTTCCGAAACACGCTACTTCTCCAGTGGACGCCATTTCGACACCCAGAATGGGATCTGCACCTGCAAGTCTACTGAAACTGAACTGTGGTACTTTGACACCAACATAGTCTTTACGATCTTCCAATTGGGGGTATGGTTCAAAAGGAACGTTGATCATGGCATACGTGGCCATTTTGATCAAATCAACACCGAGAACCTTTGAAACAAACGGGAAACTTCTTGATGCACGAACATTGCACTCAATGACCTTTATTTCATTGTTCTTCGCCATAAACTGGATATTGAGTGGTCCTGTGACATTCAGCGCATTTGCGATCTTGCGAGTGGCTATTTCAATTTTCTTTACGGTTTCAGGGTCCAAGTCTTGGGGTGGCAAAATGAGAGTTGCATCTCCAGAGTGGACACCAGCGTTCTCGACGTGTTCAGTAACCACATGCATAACAAGCTTGCCTCCTTGGGCAACAGCATCCAATTCGATTTCTTTGGCTTCCTCGATGAACTTTGAAATCACGACTGGGAACTCTTTTGAAACTTTAACGGCCAGATCGAGATAGTTTTGAAGATCTGTTGGCGAATACACAACATTCATTGCCGCACCTGAGAGAACATATGAAGGACGAACAAGCACGGGGTAATCAACCTTATCACAGAAGGCGTAAGCCTCGTCAATCGACGTCAGTTCTTTCCACTGAGGCTGGTCTACGCCAATTTTATCAAGCATACGTGAGAATTTGTATCTGTTTTCGGCATTATCGATCATTTCAGGAGAAGTACCAAAGATCTTTACGTTTTCTCGCAAGAGTGGCAAAGCAATGTTATTTGGCGCTTGACCACCCATACTAATGATGACTCCATTGGCTCGCTCTTGTTCATAAATATCCAAAATAGTCTCGAGAGTTAAACTTTCAAAGTACAACCTGTCTGCTTCATCGTAGTCTGTAGATACGGTTTCAGGGTTGTAGTTGATCATGACAGTTTTGATTCCACGTTCTCGTAGAGTTCGGATGCAGCGTACAGCACACCAATCAAATTCGACGCTGCTTCCAATTCTGTAGACTCCGCTTCCAAGAACCATCACACCTTTATCTTCAAAGTGAATGTCATTCTCCACAGCATTATATGTTGTGTAAAGATAGTTTGTAAAGCAAGGGAATTCAGCAGCAACTATTTATAATTAGTAAGCTTATTCAACTTTTTTTTTTTTTTGCGAAAAAAATAAAATTCACCAGTATCAATTTGCTTAACAAAAGGAGTAATTTCTCGGTCCTTTCTTTCAGTTCTAATAGCTAATTCAGAGGATCCAATGAATTTTGCCAACTGTCTGTCACAGAAACCAATTTGTTTTGCAGCACGAAACAACTCATCAGGAATATTATGAAGAGAAGAGAAGGTACTAATAAAAAAATAAATTTTAAAACTTCTTAGGTGCTAAATTAAGAAACCTGATCTTCTTCTCCAATTCATAGATATTTTCCAATTTGTACAAAAACCATTTATCAATGTTTGTTAAAGTGTGAATCTTATCAACTGTGTATCCCAAGTGGAATGCGTTAGCAATTGCAAATAATCGTTGATCAGAAGGATTCATCAATTCTTCATCAATCTTGTCTGCAAAATCATTCTAAAAAAAGTTTAGAGTTTAAAAAAGAAAAAAACTTTTTTTTAAAAAATACCTGACTGAAACCAATAAAGTTAAATTCAACAGATCTGATAGCCTTTTGAATAGTTTCCTCGAATGTACGACCAATAGCCATAACCTCACCAACACTTTTCATTGAACTGCTAATCTTTGTACTGACTCGACTGAACTTTTTTAAATCCCTTTTTTTAAAAAAAAAAAATTAATATTTTTCAAAAAAGTAAAATTATCAAACCATCTCGGAATCTTAACAACAACATAATCCAAACTTGGTTCAAAGCATGCAATCGTTTTTTTTGTGACATTATTTTTAACTTCAGTCAACGGGATTCCTAGTCCAAGTTTTGCTGCAACGAATGCCAACGGGTATCCCGTGGCCTTTGAGGCTAGAGCCGATGACCGTGACAATCGCGCATTGACTTCGATGATGCAATACTCCTTGGAATGCGGGTTAAGCGCGTACTGGATGTTGCACTCACCAATCACACCCAAGTGGCGAATCACGTTGACAGCTGTACGACGCAGCATCATGTAGTCTTCGTCCGACAGTGTTTGCGAGGGTGCGACCACAATTGAGTCTCCTGTATGGATACCAAGCGGATCAAAGTTCTTTTATTTTTTTAAAATTTTTTAAAAAAATTTCGAAGGAAAAAAAAAGAAAGAAATACCTCCATATTGCAAACAGTGATACAGTTGTCCATGACATCTCTGACAACCTCATATTCGATTTCTTTCCATCCTTTCATACTTTTTTCAACCAAGATCTGGGAACTAGTTGCAAACGCCTTTCCACAGAGTTCAATGAGTTGTGCCTCATTTTCAGCAAACCCAGAGCCAAGACCTCCAAGAGCATATGCGGCTCTCACAATGAGAGGGTATCCGATTTGTCGACCAGCTGCAACAGCTTCTTCTTTGGTGGTAGCAGAAGAGGATTGGGCACATTTCTCTCCAATTTCTAACATTTTTTGGGCAAACAATTCACGGTCTTCAGTAATTTCAATTGTGCTAATGGGGGTTCCAAGAACCTTTTTTTTATTTTATTAAAAAAATAGGTCAGATTAAACTTTTTACGGCTATTAATGATATCACATACTCGAACACCAAGAGCTTCAAATTCATCTTTTAGCTTTACACCAACATTCAAGGCTGTTTGACCTCCAAATGTACAGTAAATTCCTGAGAATTTTGCACATTAATTTTTTGATTCCCTTTTTTTCTAAACAACTAAACTACATTACCATCTGGTTTCTCATGCTTAATTACTTTTCGAACAAAATGTGGATTTACAGGCAAAAAGTAAACTTTATCAGCCAATCCCTCCGAAGTTTGGATAGTAGCAATATTTGGATTGATCAATATTGTGTAAATGCCTTCCTCTCTCAGTGCTTTAATTGCCTGGATATAGGAGGTAGAGATAAATAAAGAGGATGAAAAATTCAACCACTTTAAAAAAAGTAAACCTGAGATCCAGAGTAGTCGAATTCACCAGCTTGACCAATCGAGAGACCACCAGATCCCAAAATAAGAACCTTTCTAGGTTTTTCTCTCGGTGGAAGTATGATTTTGTCCTTTTTCACAAGAGATACGAGTTTGCCCGCATCTTTACATGCTCTAACAACAGCAATGAACTCATCAAACAGGTATTCAGTGTCCCAAGGACCTGGTGTGGATTCAGGGTGGAACTGGACACTGAAGTATGGCAGAGTTTTATGCCGTATACCCTCATTTGATCCGTCATTTGCATTTACAAAATATTCTTCCCAGTCGTCTTGGTTCAAGGAAGCGACATCTACGGCAAACCCGTGATTCTGGGAAGTAATATAGCACCTTCCAGTGGTCAAGTCAGTGCATGGAATGTTATGACCTCTGTTTCCAAACAACATCTTCTGAGTTTTACCGCCAGCAGCCAAAGCAGTCAGTTGGTGACCCAAACAAATACCAAAGATTGGCTTTGTTGCAGCCTTTTGTTGTTTAGCTAGTCTCTGGATTGTGATTTGAACAGTAGTTGGGTCACCTGGACCATTAGAAATAAACAGACCATCATAGTCAGTAACGGCTGTAAAATCATAATCCCACGGCACGACTATGAGTTCAACTCCTCTCTTTACAAAACATCTAATTTGATTGTTTTTAATCCCGACATCAACAGCCATAATACGGATTGTCTTGCCATCTTTTCCTTTGATTGCGGTTGCCGCATCTGGCTTGTACAGTTCAGGCTTTTTGATTGAAACTTCAGCAACCAAGTTGCGGCTGTTGGGATCCTCCCATTCAACGTTATCATATTCCGATATCCACGTGAACTGGGCATCTTCTTCAACTACAACCGATTTTTTTGATTTTGAAGCAGAGAGAGGAAAAATCAGTTTCCCCAGAAGAACTCCTCGCGTTCGGATGCGCTTTGTGAGGGCCCTGGTGTCGACACCAAATATTGCTGGGATGCCTTCTTCTTTCAACCAGTCTGATAGCGAAGATACAGCTAAGTAATGTGAATATTGTTGTGAGTAGAGGCCTACGACTAGCCCACTGATGTGGATTTTATTGGATTCAAAGTATTTTGGTAAATTGTTGAGTGTAGCTTCGACTTCCTTTCTAGACGGTACTCCATAGTTTCCGATTAGAGGGAAGGTCATGACTAAAATTTGCCCTCTGTATGATGGATCGGTTAACGATTCAGAATATCCAACCATACCTTTCGAAAAGAATTAAAATTGAAATCTCTTATGAAAGAGAAAATTTGTAGAGAGAATTGAATAGAGAAAATAGAGAAGGAAAAGGCCGAGAAAATTTTTTGATTACCAGTTTGAAAAACACATTCACCAGAAATTGAATGTTCAGCGCCAAACGAGAAACCTTGAAAAGCAGAGCCATCTTTAAGGAGCAAGGTAGCTTTTACCAAAGGAGTAGAATCATTGAGATAGGGAAAAGTGACGGGCGGACAGGGTGCAGAATAATTTGTGGAGATTTGAGAGATCGTGAATTCTTTCACGACAGATGGAGCATTGAGTTTGGCAGGAGAGTTTGGAGTAGAAATTATAGAAGCAGGGCTTGTGATGGATGTAGAGATTCCGAGAGAAGAAACGGCAGGACGAGCAGAGGCCGAAACAGAGTTAGGGCTTGTGGGTTCTGTGGAAGAAGCCATAAGTTCCTTGATCTGCGGAAACGTAAAGGAAAGTTTAGAGCCGGGTAAGAGGGAAGAGGAGAGGAAAGAAGAAAGCAAGGATGGAAACCAACAAGTTGTAGCCTTTTTGCACCTAGAAATTATAGAAAAATATTTTTCTTTTTTTGCGATCTGTCAAGTGGCTCAGGTCACGTGTAAACTTCAAAAATAATTTGGAATGATTCAACTGAAGATCAGAGAGGGGATCACAAAAATAGAAATGCAGGGGAAAGCTTGGTGAAACCAGTGCCGCAATGCAACCGGCGGAAGTCTAAATAGGCTTGAGATTGCAAAGTCTAAATAAGCTGTTGGTAACGCAAAAAGATCTTTTGAGAATGCAACGGCCGAGAAAGGGCAGCAAGCCTGCAGCAAAGAGCTTTAGTCGTAGATGGCAGAACCTCTGGGGAAGACGGCCGGAACAACGGACATTCGAACGGCACAGATGACAGTAATACAAGTGCCGATTGTTGCACAATATGAGCAGTGAGTAGAAGTTTTGAATTTAGAAGCCAACGCTAAAAACACAACAACAACAGATGTGGCGGTGTTCTCTCCCCTGCCGTGGGTTCCCGTACGTGCCTTTGTTGTCCTTTGCTTAACAAGCGCTTTAACCAACTGTCTCCACAGGGCCAGACCAACCAAATCACCTTTTCGTCAAGCGCTGCCACAAAGAAATATATGTTTGCAAGCTTTGTACTGAGACGGGTGGGCGGTGCTACTGCCGACAAGACAATCTGTTCGGACCAGTCTTCCTCGTCCGTCACCTGCGCTACCGTCAATCTGTCCGGCTCTTCTTGTTTCTCTTCCACTTGCTCCTTTACCCTAGATAGAGCCACCACTCCCGCCACAGACTATTTTGTTGAAATCTCACCTCAAGAATGCTCTGTCAATCTTGTTACTATTCTATTTTGCTCAAGTCTGACCAAATTCACAACTGACAACTTTTCTATTGCCAGTGTAGGCGTCGTCGGAACCACTGCCACTGCCACTACTGCTCTTGCTTCTACAGTCACTAATCCCCTTGCCACCACCGTCATCCCCACTACTACTACGGCTACCACTCGTATCACAACAATTCAAACTTCAAACAAAATATCTACCATTTCTTCGTCTTCGTCTTCAATATCCCCATCCACAACAGCTTCTCTGTCAACTCTTTCAAATGCAGCAGATTCGGGTCCATCCCTCGGTGTCATCTTCGGCATTACTCTCGCAGTATTGGTAACTTCTGCATTTGCTGGTATGTTCGTGTTCTGGAGACGCCGAGTCAACCGCAAACAGAAGCCGTTTGATCCATCCAGTCTCGATAGCAACGATTCCCAGAACATTGGTATGGGGCCTGTCCCTCGCTCGAAGGTACCCACTTGGAAACCAGTCGATGATAAAATCGATAAGAGCCTGCCAGCCCATCCGAAGACCGTTCGTAGTACCATGCAGCACCAATCACAGTTCCCCCAGTCCGATTTTCCTTCGTATGTACCATTTGGAAACCCTATAGCTCCTATGACTGTCACAGCTGTGCCGAATGCTTCAAACAATTTTATTGAGATAGATGATAATTATTATCAACAGCCTATGACTCAACCGCAGATGCAGTATCCAGTTGGTTCAGTGTATCCGCAGCAACAGCAACAACAGTACTATTATCAGAATGCACAGGTTGGCGCACCTCAAGAGCAATCCGAGGAGGTGTACTACTATGCACAAAAATCCCCGCGTCATTAAATATGTTACTTGCTTTGCATAATTCTTTTTTTTTTTTTTCCTTAAATTTTCAATTAATTAGAGAGCAATGATTCTGTTTGTGTTTTAGTCTCTCTTTTGGACTTTTTGTTACCATCCCTCCCTAGTTTCCTGGTACTTTTTTTTTTAAAAAAATTTGCATTTATTTTTTGGTGTGGGAAGGAGGGGTTTGTATTAACTATTCAAATAGAAGTTTGTGCTCAAGGATTTAAAAACAAATTCTAATTCAAATTAACGAAAAAATATTTTAA
>JADGKD010001796.1:0-10117 GCA_026955015.1 Nowakowskiella sp. JEL0078
GGATCAAGGGAGTTATCGAAGATTTTTCAAGAGCAAATTGATAAAATTTCGAAATTGATGATTCAAACTTAGAAAGATTCTGATAAAATTTTAATTGAGATATTTATATTAAAATTAAATAAATAAAACCTTCACTTCAAATCCTTTCATCCCTGTACCTATAATCACAACAAACGAACATAACAGATTCAATCCTTGTGTGAGTAGAGAAAGATCAAATAATGGCCAGCATGAAATTTTAGAGAATCGCGGGTTCAATTTTTCATATAATTCTAAAGGAATATGTATCTTTGGGCCTTTCTTAATTTCACTTTCGTTAAACTCATCCTGTGGTTTGACAACAGATATAGCATAAAGATCTTTATTTGATTGCGTAATAATTTCATTGATTTGCTCTTCGATCAACTTGAAATCAGAAAATAAAGATAAAATTAGAGTCGAAAATTGAACTCATACCTGAGGAGCAGAAATAACTTCACTTTTTGAAATCGTTTCAGAATCTAGTTCATTCAAATATTTCAACGTAGAAACACCTTCATTTATTGTTCTTCGCAATTCAACATTAATTACAACGGCTGGATGCCAAAGCCAATCTAGCTCGGTAGTTCAAAAACAATATTGAAATGAGGAGGAACCAAATTACCTTTGCAATCTCCACTTTTTGAAATGTTAAGCACAATATCTAGAGATCTGAATTCATTATAGCATTCAGCGAGTTCTCTTAGTCTCATAGCTTTTAAAGTACTGCTTTTCCACAAAGCAGATATATTATCAATTGACTGCAAATTTAAGCTCTCTGATATTTCATTCATAATTGTATCCATCCTTTTGAACTCATGAGTTTCCAGAGATATTAGAGTTTTTTTAATCCATCGAATAAGAACAATTGATTCATCGATTTTCAAAGTTAATTCAGATAGTGTAGACCACAGGAGCTCACTCAAACAGAGTAGTCGAAATACTTTAGGAATTTCCTAAACAAAAAATTATAATTTGATAACTTTTTTCAATATACATACCAAATTCAAATTCTTATTTTTCAAGTATTCCAAGGTTGATTCTCGAATTGAAATGAAGAACGGTGCAAACCAACACACAACTGGGTGGATTAACTGACTCTCTTTCATCTTTCCAGAGTGATAGGCGAATGAACGTGCTATAATATTCAAATTTGAGAGTTTTAAAGATCTCCCAAGCCATTCAATTTCGCTCAAAATTATATTTTCACTTGAATTAAGTACTCTTACGAGTACAAGTAACTCTGATTTTTTAACAGAATTGTATAGTTGGTTAAAAGTAGAGTCAAGACTTAAAATAACAGAGCTTCGAACAAAATGTGGACTTGTCAGTGATATTTGAGGCTGAAAATCGAAATTTTAGATTTAACAATTTATCTTGCTTTAAAAAACCTGTTGATCAAAATTCAAATTGGACATCCCCAATGTCCCTTTTGTCATTATCAAATATTCATCCATTTTTTTTTGATTTAAATTCTTATCAAATTCGCTCTGATCCAAAAGTTCCAATGTTTTCAACACAATTTCAATTTGTCTCAAAGATTCATGGTCATTATCAGTGATCTTACCTATAAGTTGGCGAATAAAATATATGAATTCATTCAATCTCCAAGGCATTTGGATTGCAATTTGAACAAGTATTCTCCCTGCAGTTTTGATCATCATCCTTTTTGTTGGAATTGCTTTTTTGAATTCATAAAAATTTTCCAAATTTTTTGATGTTGTGGTGATAAGAAATGATACAATATCAAATATACTTGAAGGATCTTGAAACAAAAAGTAAACAAGAGAAGAAAAATTAAAGAGCAATGATGCATTGAGGGAATTTTCTTCAATTGATTTTCCAGAAATAAGATTCGGAAAAATTGTTGGTGTAATTAATGACTTTAATGGAAATTCAACAAAAGTTGACCAAATTTCGTCAAAACTTTCCAAATCACTTGATGGATAAATGTCATGTAGAGAGTCGTAAATTGAATTCTTCAACACAATTCCTTGTTGACACCTCTCAAGTATCAATTCAGTTAGCAGTAATATCTTTCTAGGATCTGAATGATATTTAAAAACAGTGTTGAGTTCTTTCTTATCATCATTTAGCTCAATTATGGATCGAAGACCGTTAGGTTTCAAAAGAGACAGGTGGATTGTTCTGAAAAATTCAGAGAAATATGGCCCAACTACACCAATAGTATTAACAATACGAGTAAAATCCGAGGGAATTGGATTCGGAAACAAAGAGTAAGGAGAAAACTGAAAATCTTTGGTTAAATTCATTTCCAACCATTCAGGTCCAGGAAGAGCAATTTCAACTGCTCTGTTTCGCATAGCACGAGAAATCTCTCCAAATTTTGGATCCATGACCATAAACATTCTGAAATTTGGGTGAGGTTTTGTGGCTTTGGTATGATTTTGAGATATTTTTTCGTTAGGATCATCTGTAATTCCTCGCTCAGTGACTTCCAAGGAACCATTTGGTTCAAAAAGAGGGTTCAAACGATCCAAAACTGATGCTGAGCATAAATTTACATTGTCCATTACCACCCAATCACCTTTTTCGATAGCTCGCAAAAGCATTCCATCAACCCATTCAAATCGGCCTGCAGCGCTACCATCTATCGCATCTCCAGTTTCTTCATCTGAGAACAAAGCAACCCATTTTCGGTACCTTTCAATGGATGACAAAACCTTCTCTGGACTCGGTGCACTGCAAAATTCGCTCATAGTAATTTCATCTACACTTAAATTCCAATGTCTTGCTGTAACCACTAAATGAGATACAGCTTCCGAAATATTTTTCAAATTGAATTTCTCTGGATTTGACACAGCAGGTAGAATCCATTGTTGGCGCATGTGGAATATTTCAGAAGCACTTTTCCTCATTATCTTCTGAATTTCCTCATTTGTTTTTCGTAATGATGAAGTTGTTAATAATTTTCGAATTATAGCCTCTGCACACCAGCATGCTTCCTCGGTAAGTGCTCTCTTTCTTCGTATCGGATCTACTTGCTCAAAGCCTCCCAGTAATTCGATTGTATCTACCGCAGAATTCATGGCAAATTCTTCCAGTCTTCTTCCAGACAATGTCGCCAGTGTTCGAATAATGCTGGTTTTCCCTGAAGCAGTTGGTCCTGTCAATAATACAAGCCAGTTCATTTCAACACATTTCGCCACTGCTGCCAAAGGGCTTAGTTGTGAAGTTAATAACTGTACATTCTCAGCATTTCCATCAATTCTGAATGACGGTGAATGTGACCCACGGGGTAAAATCGCATGTGCGATTTGAATATATTGAGGCGTAACCGTACAAGGCCACTTTTTATTCACAAGATCCGTGAATTCAGTTCGAAAATCTCGTTCTCTGTTAATTGATGCGATTGCTTCTTCGCTAAAAATATCTATAAATATTTCTCGAACACAATTTCGATCTGCTTCGGTTCTCATTCTTTGAACAAACAACATGTCTACGAATTCTGAAGCAAGCCTCATTTGGTAGTGAGTCAACAACCGTTTTGCATCATCATTATCAATGGAAGCATCATTAATGATTTTACTTATTGACTGATCTGGAATTTTGACACTGTTTGTAAGTTGCACCCATCTCATAATGTCTCTAAGATTGAACTCCCAAGGTTGACCTGCTGATCCAAACTTCCGATTGACCATTGTATCGACATGCATACTACCAACAAACTTTACCATTGCGCTCATCACACTTGATTCAAGTTTGATGGGATAGTAATCTGAAGATGTAACTGTGGATGACTGAAAAAAGTATAAGTAAATAAATAAAAAAATTAATCGCATGGAATTCAATAAATTTACATTTGAATTATTCTCTGAATGTATGGAAGTTCCAATTATCATTAAGTCATTTCGGTTCAAAGGATCCACAAATACTTGTGTAAATCGATTGGCAAAACTTTTTGGTAATCCTTTTCTTCCTCCACCTTGGAAATGCGGGTTCTGCGCAGCAAATACTCGGAATCCAGGAGCACAAGGGAACGTTCTGTCTAGTTCTGGAACATAAACTTCAGCTCGATGATCTAGTACTGCATTTAGTCCTTCAAGCACAGGCTGTGATGCTAAATTAAGCTCGTCCAATAAAACCCAGTCGCCGTTTTTCATTGCTGACAAAAATGGTCCATCTTTCCATGAAAATTGTCCTGCCACACTCCCATTTTCGACAGGTAGATCTGCGCCAAAGAGATCGGAAAGATCTGTTTGTTCAGATAAATTAATTCGCATAAGGTGGTTTCCAGATACATCCGCAAGCGAGGATACCAGGCTTGTTTTTCCAACTCCAGGAGAGCCTTCTAGGAGTATCGGTTTATGCAACAGCAGTGCACGCATAATTCTTTGGCAGTTACGAAGAACAGTTGGCGCTTCAAATGCGAAATTCGACACTTTTGGTTTAGCTGGTCCAATTTCAATAAAGAAAGGTTTGACGCTGAACGATTTTTCAGTTTGTTCAATTCGTTCGGGTTTCAGCGTAAATGCATCAGTTGTTTCTTCCCCAGTTGCTAGTAAAATTAGTTGCTTTTCACATAATTTTTTCATCCTTTCAGCCATCGATCCTGGCCCTTCTTCAATCTCCAAATCTAATTCTGGTTGATCATGTGGTTTATGATGAGCTCCAGACACCGAATCTGCACTTGCCGCAGCTGAAATACCAAAGAGAGGATTGACACCGATCCCATCCACCAAGACCATACACCCTCCATGCACAAAAGCCGCTGATGGTCCAATTTCTTTGAATGTCAAAAGAATGAATTCAACCCATGCTAACAGATCTCTCATGCTAATAATGGAATCGCGAGTACGCCTAAGCTGAGAAGCAAACCAATCAACAAAATCCATTATTTTGACTGCTAACGGCAGTAAAACTTCATTTTCGATTGATCTCGTTAGAGAACTTGATAATATAAGCTCAAGATCCTGCCTATCAGATACAGCGGGTATCCATATCTCAGTGAATCGATTTCTTAATGCAGGGGACAGTTCCTTCTTCCCGTAGTCGCCACCAGGATTCATTGTAGCTATAAACTGAAATTCGTTATTTGCGATGATTTCCTCAACTGTTTCTCCATCTCCTCCACTTCCCTTCTCCGCTAATACCAATAAGCGTTTTGGTTCCAGTACAGAGTTCAATCGCTCAAGTACAGAATCATCAGCAAGTGAAATTTCATCCAACAAAAAGAAGTCGCCATTTCTCATTGCTTGAACTAGAGGTCCATCATACCACTCAAATAATGCTGAACTTTTTGATTCTGAGTCAATTTGATGTTTTGATAAAATTGAGTAATTTCTCTTCAATCTTTCAACACGTTTGCGGAGAGTGGCTGATTGCTCCTCTAGTTTCAATCGCTCCATTTCATTTTCGACTGTGAATATTTCCACTTCAACGGGCACAACATCCGTTCGCTTCCTCTTATTCATTTTTCGCTTTTGCTTTTTACTAAGTCCTTTTTCTTCCGTCGCAGATTCAGTCTTTTTCAAGGAATTATCGAGAAACTCGTTAACCAAATTTTCAACCATCTTGACAAAATTCGAAATGTCATCATCTTCAATGGCATCAATACCACAGATCTTTAGCAACTCCAAGCCTTCATTGACAATATTTTGTCTGCCATCCACCACCTCCTTGGAACGAACGGGTCTCTGACTCCCCAAGAAATCGGCAGTCTCAGAGTTTTGATGTGCATTAACAGCTCGCACAACCGCTGTTTTCATCTGAGCCAACACATGGACTACACTGGTCTTCCCAGTTCCAGTTTCGCCTACCAACAAAACGGGTTCAGAATGGCTTAGCGCTCGCTGTACCAGTGTAAACATCCGTTTGGTGTGTTTAGTCCACACTAGGTTACCATTATATGTGGCTGGTGCAACATAGATATTATCTTCTAGGACTCGCACACCGAGCTCCTTTTCAATGCATGCAGCCACAATCTGCTTATCATCAGCACGACGAATTCTTTCGGCTAAAATCATATAACCATCTTCAGCAAGTTGTTGATATCCGGTGGCATTACGTCCTGCCCATCTGAAAAGGTCTCGAAGGGTGACAATACCTTGAATGGTTGAACCTGAACTATCAAAAATACGTGAGCGAAGTTTGCCAGCTGTTTGAGAGGCACCAGATGACAGAGAGCGGTAAACTTTGACCATTTTCTGAGCGTATGATGGTGCAATTTTGCAACGTGTTGATATTATTGATTCAAGTTCAGATTCAGGAATTGAGTCAAAGTAAAGCTCTACGAATCGGTTACGGAAAGCGCGAGATAACATTTTACGACCTCCATAGACTGTACCGGCTGGGTTTTGGGTTGCAAAGAGCATAAATGATGGGTGTGGTCGGATGGTTTCTTGTGTTTCAGGAATAAACAATTCTCTATTGTCATCAAGCAGCCGATTTAAGGCTTCCAAAACATCTGTGGGTGCTAAATTGAGTTCATCCAATACTAACCAATGTCCTTGACGCAAAGCTTGCACTAATACGCCCTAATACAAATTTTTAAAAATTATTTTAATTGTTGAAAGTAGAATACCTCTTGAAAAACCAATTTGCCATTCTTATCTGGAGCGTACATACCAAGATACTCTTGCAGATCAGTATGCTCGTGATTATTGATTCGTACAAACCGATGACCAGTACGGCGAGCAAGATACTCTACCATGGAAGTTTTTCCTGCACTGGTTGGCCCTTGGATAAGCACTGGAAACTGTTGAGCCATCACTGCTCTTGCTAGATTTTTCAAATTGCCTTTAACTGACGCTGTTATGACGTATTCGCTTTGTTCTTCGCCTCCAGCCGGACCCTTTTCAACCCAATATTGATCTATCATTAAATGAGTATTCTCTAATCCTTTTTTCGAATATGTGTTCCTATCTTGGGGGATCCATGAGTCCAAAACTGACATCAATTCGATACGATTTGATTTTTCTAACATTGTACAGAAACACATTTCCAAACCTTCTCGAATAGCCCTTCGTAGTCCAAAAGTGGTGATAGCAGATTTTTCAGTTGCGAACATTAGAGCTCGAACAAGAGTACGGACACTGAAAGATATTTTCTGATTAGCAGCTGCGTCAACTAAATCCATTTTCTTAATTGATATCCAAAACTGCGCTATTGAGTCAACAAACTCGTTTCCAGCAGCTGTCGATCCCAGAGCAGGTAAATTATTCTGTAAATATTGGTTTATAATCATTTTTAAATCAATTGGATGATCAGCAGGAGAAGGAACCCAAAATTCCGTGAATCTTGCACGAAGTGATCGTGGTAAATCTCGTTTTCCGGCATCTGTTGCTGGATTCATTGCGGCAAAAAGTCTGAAAGATGGATGACGCGGTACTGGGGTCGTATCTCCACGTTCAAGAAGAAGAATAGAGCCGTGTGGTGAGGATAGAAGACCATTGAGAGATTCCAGTGTTTCAGGTGATGCTAAATTAATTTCATCCAAAAGTATCCAGTCTCCATTTTTTAATGCTCTGATCAATGCACCTTCAACAAACGAAAAAAATAAACTATTCTTCGCATCTTTCGAGTCCCTAGTTTTAGCGACACGGTCAGTCTGTTTTGCGAAAATTTCTACAGACTCTTTAAACTGGATCCATTCATCCCAAACATCACTACGAACTCCTCCGGATTTTTTATCCCTTATTTGGTTGCCCTGATTTGATTTAATCTTTTTAGGATCTTTTCCTTCTTCTGTATTCATTCTCTCAACCATTTCCACTGCAGCTCGAAATCCTTTGATTACAACCTTTGTTTTTCCTCTCTTAACAGCATCTCTGATCCCGTCGACAAATGACGACACCTTTTCCTTTTTAAAACTACGTTCGATTAATCCTTCAAACACTACCAGTAGACGTTTCATAACAGATCCAGCTTCAACTGGTTTGAAACCACCAACCAAATCACCACTCTCACTTTGCTGAGACATGTTGATAACGACAAGCTTTTTTTTCAATCCATTATTCCCTGCAAGAAACTGAACAACACTTGTCTTCCCAGTACCGGTTTCTCCAACTAATAAAACATTTTCTGTCATTTTAACGCACATTAACAATTTTTCCAACAGCTTGGTCGCTTGAATTGTCATAGCAAATTTTCGAGAATCTCGAAAGTCTCGGTTTTTTTCCAACGTGATCTGGACCCTTCCAATTTTTAGCATCTTTTCAGATCTCGACACAACCGGCAGGTAAGCTTCATTATAAAATGCCACTCTATGTTCTCCAACTCCTATTGCTGTCGACATTAAATGCCTCAATAGTGATTGATCTTCTTTTCTCTTAACACATGTACTGTAGCAGTCAATACAATCCAAATACATATTTTCCATGATTTCTTCTGCACTTGAGTGACCAAGGTCATAAGTTTTAACTCTTTTGCACAATTTTAAGATATCTCTAATTGATAGAGGAGCTAATTGATGAGATAAAGCAGTTGGAGGTTCTCGAATTGCATCCACGGTTGCCACAACTCCATGTGCGACATTTTTATCTGAAACAATAGATGAAACTATAGATTCTATTTCATTTTGTTGAAGTTCTCGCACCAAAATTTTCCGCCATAAACTTTCTCCAAGCATAGGTGTTTTCGTTGTCCTTGTTGCAAAGATCTGGAAACCAGATTTGGCTTGTATTTTCTCTCCGCGTCCTGGAATGAAAAGACTGTTGGATTCAAGTAGAGGTATGAGAACTGACAGGATATCTGGTGGTGAGAGATCAATGTCTTCAAAAAGAACCCAGTGACCGTTTGTGACAGCTTGTGTTAGTATACCAGGTAACCAAGCAAATATTCCGGGTGTAGGTGTGCACACATAGCTCCCTAAAAGCAATTTACTGTCAGATTGATCGCCCAGATGAATTGTTACCATTTCTAATCAGAAAGAAATTATGGCTCATATAATTACAGCAAAAGTAAAAACAAACCATCAATACACCCAAGAACTGTAGCAGCTTCATAAACTAAACATGATTTTCCAATACCCATATTTCCATCCAATAAAATTGGCAAACCCATAGCCAGTCCCATTGCAACTTCTTTCAAATTTAAAACAGTCGTATCAGTCATCACCAATCTTTCCAAATTAACATTGGTAAACTTTTTGCCGTGTAAAATATTTTGTGATTTTAACAAGATAACACCACATAAGTCCACACATAAATCTGAGATAGACGACGGTATACCAACAGTACTGTAAGCAAATACATCTGTATTCGATAATATCGACGCTCGTAACTCTGCATCCCAGCTATTTTCTATTGTGTCAATCGAAGAAGATGTTGTATTTCGAAATTCTTTGCTAGATACAAAAATCGATTTATCTAAATCACTCAAGTTTGCCAATATCGAGACACATTTTTCAGCGTAAGCGTGAATATAGAAATCGTCACTGTTGAGTAATAGAAAGACTGAAGGCCATTCCCAACCCGATGAAAAAAGTGTTGGATTTGAATAGAGAAGCCTGAAAGCGGATCTTAGTCTCATTCTAGATTGTGGAATTTTCTAAAGGGAAATTTTAATAACCTAGTTTTGTTAACAAACTAACTTTACATCTTTCTGAATTTCAGCAGTAGATTCAATTAAAAATTCAAAATCCAATAGACCATTAAAAAGCCCGAAATCTTGAGCAATGTTTACTAAGCTAAACAATGATATTAACATTATAAAAAAAAATTTCCAGTAACATACGTTTTGAAAGAATTCTTCGAACAAAGTGGTTCTGAATAAGCAAACAATAAAGCTAAAAAAGAAGCACAAGGTAAAACAACATAATCATCTTCCAAATCATCGAAAAAATGAATTGGTATTAACCCATTCAGCGAGGGTTTTTCGCAAGTGATCGACAATCTATTTACATCATTTCGGAAATAAGCGATGATTGAAAGCAATAAATCAAAAGGACATGGTAAAGTGACCAGTGAATTCACTGAGAAAAGGCTGTCCAAAATTGAGAGCTCGGCATTATTGCAATGCGATGTTGAAAGTAAACTCAAAAGTGAATTGTTTTGCAGAAGTTGACTCACTTGAGTCATACTTGATTTGTGATTGTGTTTTATGCGAAATTTTTTCCAAATACCGCAAAGTTAATTAT
>JADGKD010003572.1:0-17168 GCA_026955015.1 Nowakowskiella sp. JEL0078
TATAATAAAGTTTAAGGGTTTATTATAATTATTGTGATATATTAACTTACTAAAATAATGATTTAGCTAGATGTTAATTTTAAATCGATGAACCTATACAATTTATTTATACTCGACGTAGTCGGTGTACACTTTAATTTATCTTTACAGTATTTATTGAATTAATTATATCATTATCTATAGACGTATTATTATAACTATAACCTATCTCGAATTTAATTTTATCTATTTCATACCCAGTCGGTGTTGAGTAAACATCAGTATATATAGGTTCTGTCAGTTGTAATGGTTTATATGGTACAGTTAATAAAGGTTAAAAACTTATTAAACAGTATAGATTGGGAATTAATGTATCATTTACATATTAAAGAGGTGTAGAACCAACCTATTTTCCATTACTAATCAAACTGAATCTTTTAGTATTCATATACCCTTAGTAATGTGAATACTAAGGGTATAACTAGTATTATTAATAAATACAGATCCTTCACTTAAGGATCTATTAAATTTAGTTTGTTGAATCTTTTTAGTTACATCAACACATAAAAGTAAACTTAATTCTGATAAAGATATAAGAGAGTTTTTAACCACACCTTTAATCTTTATAATTTATGAACGTGGTCTTACAATTGCTTTAACTTGTCTTTTATTTTATTACCCTCGTAATTCTATTCTTTCTTTATCTAAACGTGTTGCTTCTTTTACATGATTGGTGTGTTCAAAATTTAAACCGTACTAACTTAACTGGTGATGATTTGCTTAAGTTTAAAGCTGAGATGGTACACCGAGCTTTAATGATTGAAAAGGATATTATCAATATTGGTGGTTATTATATTAATCTTTTTATTTGTGCTGGTTTATTTTAACTTTATGGGTTGGATAGTGAATGTAGATGTTTTGGATAGTGTTGATGATGTTGGTATTGAGCTTTTCTCTGATGAAAATTATACTCCTAAATCTCTTATGCTTTCCTTAAAATCTAATATTACCCCTCTTTTATATATTACTCCTTATATTTTACCTATGGTATGTAAACCTCGTGACTGGGGTGAAAATCAATTTGGTGGGTATTTAACTAATATTGATGAAAATTTAGTGCATTCTTCCTCTACACACGGTGAACATCTACCTTTATTAACTGTACCAGAAATTATACTGTGGAGGGTTGGAATCGAACCAACTTCGGGAATTCCCACGAGTTTACAGCCCGCTGCATAACCATTCTGCCACCTCAAAAGAGAAAAAGTATATATAAATCTTAAACTAAAGGCTTAGAAACTCTTTTAACAAATAACCTTCTCTTTAAAGTACCGGAAGGACTTGTTGCATTATTAAAATACCAACACGTTAATCCCTATATATAAGTCTAATTGTTGTTTATAACGATTAATATTGATACGAGAATAGGTGGTAATTGCTGAAGCCTAGGCTACATTACTATAAAATGGATTAAAATCAGACTAATTAGTTGGAGAACCGGTAACAATATTTACACCACTAGATAAAGTAATACTATTAAGTATATCATTAGAAGTAATAAAAGAATCAAATTTATTTTTATCAGTTGGAGAATCATGAAATATTTGAGTTGTAGATTTTTGTGGTCTAAGACCCATACGACCATATAAACTATTTAACATTAATTTAGCTATAAAACGTTCTACCTCATTAGTAGCATTCGATTTAACTTCATAAAAGTGTTCAACATAAGAATTAAAAGGTCTACCACGTTCAAATACATAAGCCTCAGTAATATCTACAGTATAACCATAATTTTTAACTACATCACGTAATTCTTCTGTAAAATACCAACCACTCCAAGTACCAAGAGGGCAAATTAAAGTATTATTAAATCTACGAGGTAAAACAGGGATATGCTAATCCTTTGGAGTAATAACTCTAGCATAAACAAAACCGAATAATTTAGGATCCTTTAAAGAAATTTTACCAGTAATATGAGTTGGTTGACCAACAGGCATATCCATACACATAGCATTGGGATATAAACTATTTACATCATAATAAAACTAGTTGCGACCATAAGGTTTATATACATCGACCAAACCACCAAAATATGATTCACGTATACGTAGATCAATATTACCAGACAAAGAAACAATTTGATTTTTAGTAAGAAATTGTGTACGATATATAGCAAAAGATAAAGACGCTAAAGTTGGATATTTAAGAATATTAACTCTGTGATTTAAAAATATATGTTCACGAAATTTGTTAATAACTTGCCATAAAGAAACTACATCAGAAATTAAATAAGTTAATAACTCAACTTTAAAATCCCAATCTGGAACTCCTGTAACTGGATGAACACCTACATAAGTAAGATTATCAAACGAAGCAAATTCATGAGGAAAAGAACCCTTTTTAATAGGGACATCAAAAGCTTTACCTAGCTTAGATAAAGAAGCTGGCTATAGAGATAGAGAATCTATAAATTTTAATGTAACAGGATAACGATAAATAGGATTATCAAGATCTTTGGTACGACTATTATTAATAAAAGCTGGTTGATAAGTAATTTTAACAAAATGACTATCTCTCATAATAATCTTAACTTTAGTCTCAGGAGTATAATTAATAAGATGATCTAACAAAAAAGCTATATCATCTTATAATGTACATAAACATTCCAACCGTTATATTTAGGACGAGAAATAAACTTAATAACATCTTTAATAAGATGGTTAGAATCAGGGTAATCTGAAAGATAATAAAGTTTGTAATCATCTTTATTAAAGCAAAAACCACAGGCATATACAGTATGTTTACCTAAACCATTAGTATCAGTACCATAGGTTTCAAAATCCATAGTAATAAACTTAATAGGATTAGGAGCATCTTTAGGAGCTTGTTTAAATTTAGATAAATTTAAAGATTGAGAAGTAATAATTTCACCATTTTTATAAACTTGAGTTAAATTGAAAGAAGTATAGGAACGTTTAATAGAATTATCGAGAACATGATCGACAACTTGTAATTTAGGGATATGACAGGCATTATATTTAGTAATTTGATATAAATTGGAAGAAAGGGGGATAATAAAAAATAAAATATATAAATAATGTAATATAACATAAATATAATAATCAAATAGTACAAAGATAAGTGTAAATAAACTTATAAAATCAATATAACAGAATAATAATCAATGTAGAGTAAAAGTATAATGAGTAGTATAGGTAATTACAATTAAGTAACATATTAGAATAATATAACAATGATAATAATAAGTTAAAGTAAAAACCAGAATGATAAACCAGAATAGTACAATAATACAATAAAATAGATAGGTGGATAATAATTAGAATATAACATAACCTAGTATAATAAGTAATAGATTTAAAATAAGAGTAGTATATGGGTAAATTAAGTAATATATAGATAAAGGTATATAAAGATAATGAGTAGTAGAATTAATACAAGAATACACCCATATAAATTAATATATAACTACATATAATACAATAATATAACATAACCTAGTATAATAAGTAATAATGTGATGATTATATAATAATAAGTAATGGTATAAATTAGTGTACAAAGAATAATATTATAACGTATATAACCTACATATCATAATCCTAAAATAAATATAATATTCAAATAACATATATAAAGATAAATAATTAACTAATATAGTAATCATGGATATGATAATTGAGTAGTTTGTAATATAATAGTATAAATAAGTAACACAGAGTAGTACAAGAACTGATAACTTGATAACATACAATAAACTAGATAGGTGGATAAGTAGGTAGATAAGTATGAGTAAAATACTATAAGTTATGAATGTGTATACTAAAATAATTCACCTGTGTACAGTACCAACATTATAATATACCAGTACAGGATAAACATATGTATATAAAAGAACGAATCATGTTAACGTACAATATAAATCAATATAATAGATAAAGTGTAATAATAACTTATAATATAAAGATAATAGTAGTACTCGTCTAGGTAGATTAATGTGTACAAGATAATGAAAAGTACAATGTAGAATAATCTAACATATAAATATACATTACAATATTATATCAATCTATTTACATATACCTATTATACTATTATACTGTTATTTTAAATCTACTATTTTTATATTGGTTAATTGAACTACGATACCTTCAACATTATACTTTTACTCAATACACTGTTATATATACATACCACTATACACTAATGTGTACGTTATTATATATTCTACTCTATAATATATCCTAGTATTATTACACTCTACACTATATTAAACTCTTTTAAACTACATTCTATTACATATTTATACTAGTTTTTACTATGATTTAATTTAGTCAGGTAATAAAATAACCTACATATAAAGATAAATAATCCGATAAATAATCAACATAATAATTAAATATACTAAGGTAATGTACAACAGTGTAGTATAACATAATAATAGGATAATACAGAGTACAAATAAATGAGGAATAATTGGTAGTGAGAGGTTTAATAATAATAATATAAAGTAGTAAACCAACAATATAATACCAAATAATATACCAACATATAATAATCAAATATAATAAACTAGATATGAGTATAATATGGAATAATAAGTAATAGATTAAAAATCTAGTATAAACAACGTACAAGATAACTTAATATGATAAATAATGAATACAATACAAAGATAAGTGTAGTACAATGTAATCAAATAGTTTAACATAACATATATAACTCAATATGGTAAAGTATAAGTAGTGATGAATAAGGTAAATAGGTAATATAATAAAGAGAATAATATGATAGAGATTTATGTAAAGTGTACGTCGAGTAAAACCTATATACAAAATTAATATATTACTATACTAACAATACTATAAACTACCATATCAACCTGTACTAATTTGGTATAAGTATCAAGATGATAATAATATACCCAGGTTATTACTCAGAAATATACATGTTGTTTACTAGTAGGTAAGTAGGAAGATGATTAATATAAGTATAAATACCGATATACAAGGTTAAATATATGTAAGTATAAATTTTCTAGGTTAATGGGTAATATAATAGTACAATATAAAATAATACAAATAATATAATCAGTACAGATATAACTGTTTAACAATATAAACCTATAAAATACATGAGTATAAAAATGTATAATACCAAGATAAGTACATATTATTCAACTACATTAATTTACCTTCCCATTATACTTTAATATGTTTATTATACGGGTTAATTTAATTGTTATTTTAGTACTAATTATTATTATTTGTATGTAGGTAACCGACTACGTCGACTAGGGTATAATCTAGTTAAATAAACAATAATATACTAGTAGGAATATCTGAGTAGTGGTAAATCTAAATAATACATCCTGATGAGAATTAAATAACCTGTACGCGGGGAGGTAATTAATAATATAAAATATAAATGTATACAATATAGTTAAATAATAATAACCAATAAAGTAATATACAACTAAATCTTTATCAATAACCTGGATAATAATAAATTTAGAACTCTCTAGGAGGAATTATAGTTCTACATGTTGTTATACCGTTAGATAGTCAGAGAGGTATAATTTTGTCATGTTTAATATTCTTTATATTTATAATCAATTTATAGGTTTAAGATTTATATGAATCATTATTTAAAGATGTAGTTCAATGGTAGAACAGAAGCTTCATACGCTTTTAACAAAGGTTCAATTCCTTTCATCACTACTCTTTTAATTTAAGCCTATAATCTGGTAAAATAAGCATAATATTTAATAGTATAAATGTAATAATCCAATATAATAAAAGTGTATAGTCGACGTAGTCGGTAGTAGTCTATGATACAATACCAGTAAATAGTTAAATAATGATTTAATATCACCTAGGTAAGTAATTTAATCTACATCAATAATAAGTTGGTAAATAATAAATTGGTATATTATAATCTACGTATAAATAACTAATAATAAGTTATGTACACTAATATTATAGTATAAATAAAACAGTAATTTAAAGAGAATAGAATATAGATAACAATAGATAACAATATACTATAATATTGAGTATAATTTAATTTATAGTAATATAAAGTGTAATATGGATAATGTATAGTATGATAAATATAGTGATAATAAGTAGAATATAATGTATCGTGGTATAAATTAGTATACAATAACCTACGTGTAAAGTCGACGTAGTCGGTAGTAGTACAATATAATAATCTAATAAAGTGTAGTATAAAGAATAACGTACATCACTAATATTATAATGTAAACTCTCGGTAATATAATATGGATAATGAGTAAACTAGGTAAAATAACGTAGAAATATAATCGTAATGATAGATAATCAACATAAACTAAAATATTAATAAACCATTATAAAGGGGTATAGTAGAAATAATTAATAAGTAGATAATACATCAATTTATAAAATAACGTAGTGGTAAATTAGAATAGAGTATAGTATACCAACAGGGTGATTACCAATATAATTAAGGTTATAAAGATGATAATGTACAAATAATCTACACTTTAGTGTAATAATTAAAGAGAATACTCATACAAAAATGTAGCGTAAAGTGTAAGGTAAATTACCTGAATAATACGTAGATAATAACTAGAATAAACTACAAAGAACTTAAATAATAAGAATATATAATGTAGTACATGGATAAATTAAATAGTATACAAAAATTAACATATGATCACGTAGAGTAATATAGTAGTATAAATTAAAGAATACAATCCAGAATTAAAGTGTACACGGGTAGTATAACAGTCCACATAGTAATTTACTCCTAATTTTATATGATACAATAATACGAATCAATACGTATAATATGTAGAGTGTACACTGGTAAAGAATATAACATAAAGTAAAACAAGTATAATAATAAATATCAAAGGGGTAGTATATAGTGATAAATTAATAATCTACAATATAAAAAGTAATATACAAATAACCTAGAATAAACCTATAAATAATTGATAATGTACAATGTATAGTAAAATCAAAGATAAATTAATAAATACTACAATCTACCGACTACGTCGACTATACTTTTAATTTAACTGTACACCGACTACGTCGAGTATTGTTAAGTATAGAATATTATGGTATTTGACTATATTGTTTATTCTGGTAATTAAACCAACTTATTAATTATAGTATGTTATTACCTTATATTTAGTCTTTAGTCGACGTAGCCGGTTGGTTATATTTGTACCTGTATATAACATTATACACTAGACTAATTAATCAGTATACTTTATTATTATCCTTCTACGTTATTATAACCTTTATTATTTGTTTATTGATAGTAAAGAAAATTATAGATAAAGATAAGTTTGGTAAACGATCAATATACGTATGAAGTAGATCTACCTATTAAGATTATCGCCGCGTAGCGGCTACCTTTATTCTAGTTAAAGTACGGATGGAGGAGTATCTATAGTAGTAGAATATTATTATATTATTTACCCAATTACTAAATTTATTGTAATATTATCATTATCATCTAACTTATCCATCATGGAATTATTTGTAGGGTCTTATCATATACTCATTACATTATCAAATAGATTATTCACTAGATTGTACTATTACTACTTATACCTTTAAAATATTCATACTACCAACTTAGAATTATACTAACCTACAAGTTAAGGGACTGTCACCTATAAACTAATTACTACCTATTATATCAATTATACTAACATATACTAAGGCACCTCTAATATAACTCAGTCGACGTAGTCGGTGGACTCTCAGTGGATAACATACTATACACCTACCTATTATTACACTAACATATCCATCTAAACTTCTGGAGCACCTAGCGACACACGAGATCTAAGTGTCCCGTAGTGACACGAACTATTCAGGCACCACCTAATACTTGGCTTATTGTTACTATTTTATCCTATTTGTATATGTGATTGTTGTATATTCTAAGTATCCTTTAAATTAACATATCTCTAATTCTTCAATTAATTTACTTTTCAATGTATGCTTGTATAACTAGTATTTAGTATAGAGTGTAGGTATAATCTAGTTTACTTTTGGAGTCGACGTAGTCGGTAGTATACGTTGGTAGCCTTCCTATATGATAGTCATCTTAAAAGTAATCCCGCCGGGTGGAAGTAGTCGACGTAGTCGGTAGATTGTAGTATTTATTAATTTATCTTTACCATAGTTATTAGTGTACTCTTATTTAATGTTCCAATGGTTATCCTATATTAGTGGTAGTATATCCTCAATATTCAATTTATTATAGGTATCAGTATAATTCCTGTATGTTTACGTTGGTATATGGTAGGTCTACTTTAATTGATAATGGTTTATACCCTCCTTACAACTCTAGTATATGTAGGTTAATAGTAGGGGATAGTATAAGAAATATTACTTACCGACGTAGTCGCCTATATAATCTAAACTTCATTTATTCTACTCTGGCGCGACACGCAGGTATTATTAAATTGTAAGGTAGAACTAATAATTTTACTCCAGTGATAATATTTGTCTAGTCGACGTAGTCGGTAAGGTAAGGAGCTACGTTCAATATACTCTCCATCATTAATCAGACCTAGTAGAATTAACGGTATCACGATTATAAACTATTTAACCAAATTTCTAATCGTTATCGTACTTTACATATTCCCCTTCGACCTTACCAACTCTTATTTATATTAATCGCATTACTTCACCTTGTTGCTAGGTATAGTCGACGTAGTCGGTGAGAGGTAAATTTCAACTCGTGCTGTGCACGGCGCGCCAGATTTAACCTGAGTAGGAAGAAAATTGATAATAAGTTAGCCGGGCATTAAAGTTGCTCTACGTACCATCATGTTATGGGATGGATCAGGCTTCACGTAGTTCTGGATGTATTAACTAACCGGGTTAAGTGAATTAATAAGGAATTAGTATATAGTAATAAACTACTCCTGGTGTTCTACCAGGTACTCAAAGGGTAAACATACTAAAAGATGTCGTTTCCTCCTTAAGATGGCTTCAGGAGTTTACGTCTATGAACGTAGCTATAAAATAACTAACCATTTTAATTATTTCCACCATTGGTTCACTCAGTCCGATCCTCTCGTACTAGGACCTACTATCTTAAGTTTACCATTCTCTCTGAGGATAGAATCCTACCTGCCTCACGGCGGTATAAACCCAACTCGCGTGGCCTTTTATTCGTAGAACAGACGACTTTTACTCTACTTTTACGTAGGTATATCCTTTCTACATAGGATATTTTATAAGCATTGAATAACCGCATTTCGTAAACTATGCTTATATGGACTATGTCTTTAGTTTTACTAAACTAGATTGTACGCCCCCCCCTAAAGGGGGGGGTACACACCCGGAGGCTATATATATATATAAAAACCTCTCCCTCCCACTCATGTATAGTAAAATATAGAGAATGTATAGTCTCTGAGAAAAGTACTATTAATAGTATACTAAATAAACATTCTTACCAAAATAGTTTTAGCACGTGTCGTGACCGTGTAGCGGGTCCGCTTCGCGTGGGATGTTTAAGTACTTTTCTGCAAATTATTCACATTCGTCCGTAGGACGATTTTCTTCTTTTAAATTTAGGACTGATTGTTAGATAGCAAATTAGTATTAACTCTGGCCTCTGCTTCTTTAATATTTTTCTTAAAAATCTCCTAATTCTTCGGATTATTTTTAAGTTCAAGACTAATAGAGCTTAAAACATTGTCATGAATATAAATTCTATTAGTACGTTGTAGTTGACGCAGCAACTATATATTATAGGCTACTTCCGGAGATAAATGTAGATTATCTTTCATAAGATCTCTTATATGGCACCATATGATAAAATCGAACTCTTTTCTAGTTAAAAAAGGTGTAGTTGAGAAAAATGGAATAAGAATAGTATCTAAGATGACAGTATTATAAATTATAGCACTACCCATTAAAGTACTAGTATTAAAATAAGAAGTACCACTTAAACCTAAATATTGAGAACCAATTAAATTAAGAATATCCTAAGCTTGTATACCTTTTTGTTTTAATTCAAAACCTAATTGTAATTGAAAGCCTAAACGACGTGTAGAATTTTTACTTGTTTTCAAGTAAAAAGATCCTTCAGCATCAGTAAAGCCTTTTACCCATTCTTGGGTAATATTTGTATTTAAGCTTGGAGGAGGTAAATTAAAATGGTCTTTAAGCCACGCATTAAATTGTTCCAATTTAGCTGGTGTTCTTATATTCCCACTAAACATAGGTATAATAGTATCTCTTAAAATATTCATCCTTAAAATTATAATTTCTATTCCATTTGTGTCATTAACAGTTACTTTTAATCCTTTAACGTAAGATTACAAATTATTTAATTCAATATCTTTAGCACTTAAATTTAACAATTTGAGTACTATAGCTTTAAATAATAAATAATCAGCAGCGTGCTGAGATATTATAAAGATAGGTTGACGTTTAGAGCCATTATAAGAGAAACAGCCATCACCTTCAAAAAAGCCAATAATATAATCATTAGTTAATTTACTTAAATAATAATCTAGGCTTTTTCTTTCGGTTATAAGAGACATTAGACGACCATGTAAATCGGGATAAATCGGTTTAAAATATTCTAAAAGTTCCGTGAAACTTAAAGAACATTGTTTGTTAAAGTTGTTTTTCATAATTTGTTTAATTGTTTTTTTTGTTGGGAAATGAGGAACACGTCCAAATTATAGTATTAAAAATATTATTGAGTAGGAACTCTCTACTCACCCCTAGAGGCGGGTCATATTATAACACAAGACTAAAAAAGAAACCAAATACTATTATAGGGCCAGGGGCCCCGCCCTCTGGCTTTCGCCCTAGGGCTATAAATGTGCCTCTTGAGAGGCCGCCCCTTTTCTAATAAGTCATTTAATTTAAAAAGAAGAAGAAAAATTTTTTGCATTTAATTCTCTTTTACAAGGGCCCGTGACCCTTGGTATCATGTGCAACACCAGGAAAGGCCGAGTCGACATCGAGGTCGCAAACCCCGGGAGCAATTAGGACTCGCTCCCAGGATTACGCTGTTATCCCCGGCGTAGTTTTAATTTCTTGAGCCCTCACAAAAAGTAGAGGGGATCACTATGACCGACAATCCCTAAGGCTAGTCCCTTGGTGATGAATAAATCAGCAAGTCAAATATGCTTAATCCATTACGATATATACATACCTTTGTAGGCCTCCGATACTTTCTTGGAGGCTTCCACCCCAGACAAACTGTCTTTCAGTGGGTTTAACCCCACATGGTAACAGTAAAACTGCACGGGGTCTTCTCGTCCAGCAGAGAGTTACCAGTATCTGCACTGGTATTATAATTTCACTCGTTTCATCTAGGAGACAGTTGAAGCGTCGTGACATCATTGATGCGGGACATAAATTACATGCCGAGGAATTTCGCTACCTTAGAACCGTCAGAGTTACGGCCGCAATTAACTAAGATTTATAGTAAAAACTTTTAATCGACTAGCAGGGTGCAGACGTCAGGCCTTATACGTCCTCTTACGAGTTAGCAAAGCCATGTATTCAAAGTCATAGTCGCACTTCTATTTTGCCGAGTTCCTTCTAGATGATTTAACGTAAGCCTTAGTGTAATAAACACCCGTTCACCTGTGTCGGTTATCAGTATGGTTGAAAAGAATTAGAGCCGAACACTTTTAAGTGTGAGGCGGATCTATCTATGGATTAATTTCCTGGTTATTCATAGTCCTCGAAAGGCAAGAGACTGTGCGATTAGAGGGGAATCCATCCCTAGTATATTGTTAAAGGTTAGGAACCAATTAACTCAGTTAACCTAAAGTCAAAACTGAAAACCTGGAACTTACGGCCGAACGAAATTAGAGCGTTCTTAACGTTACTCATGTCAGCATTTTCAATCACCTCATCTTTAGTGAGGGGAAGTTCCGCTACCCTGTAAGCTCTTGGTTGCGACCCGGCGGGGTCAAAAAAAACGAGCCCGGCAGCGGGCGGGGCGTTGCAACCTCGGGTTTACAGCTAGAGCTAAAGTAGGAAGGCTAAGATCCGAGTATTAGCGACAATCACCTGTGGGCGATCGTACGCAGGAATAATAAACCGAAAAGATTAAGTAAAACCTGCGGGAGATAGCCTGATCACACTACCCCCATAACGTCGACTAGCGAAGAGGGGGGAGGGTAATAGTATTAACACTTACTTGAGAAGTTACTCACTCTAATAAAGATGGCCACAACTAAGCCTACATTAGTAAGATCTAACAGTAAATCGTCTTATAATTCACTTACACTTCCATTAGGGAACATTAGCTTATAGATGGAGTTGTTTCTCTCTTGCCGGCAGGGCTTAGCCCCTGCCGACTGACTTACCCTAATATAGTCAGGGAGACTTTCTAGCACGCGGAGCGTACAAAGCACCCTGATCCTTTTATTCCATTCTGAGGTTAGCCGGAAGCCCTTTTGTGACCATTGGCATTGAACTTAGGAAGCCCGACACCAAAAAAAGGTAACATTCGTATATTAGTGCTATACTGAATAAAATATAAAAAAGGTTGTACTACTGCCATAGTTTTCGCGGAAAACCAGCTATCTCTACGTTCGATAGGGATATCACCTCTTACCTAAGGTCATCTTATACTAATACAACAGTAACAAGTTCGGTCTTAAAACCTGCCATAGGTAGGATCACGTAGATTCGGGTCAGATCAATTAAATTAAATAAAGATTTCTCACGGCGTAAACCTTACTTAACTGATCTACTTGCTGACCCATTATGCAATAGGTAATCCATTATATCAGAAAAATATGTCTGGACTACGGGACCATCTGTTTCAGGATCTATTTCACCACTCCCACGGGGGTTCTTTTCAACTTTCCCTCTCGGTACTATACACTATTGCTATTTAGTCATACTTAGTCTTGGTCTTTACCAACGTAAAGAGAAAAATATTAATAGATAACGGAGTTAACCGACGTAGTCGACTAACGCCATAACTCATCTATGTAAGATTTAGACCTATAACCGTTCGCTCTTCACTACTAGGAAAGTATATTTTCCGTAACGATTATACAACAAATGCTACGGAGTTTCATTAATCAATTACTAAGATATATCAGTTCACCGACTATGTCGACTAGGCTTTTACCTATCGAAATGGTCATCCCATAATTAGTTATAAAACTCGATTATTTACTAAATAACTAGTCATCCACAAAAGGCCCTTTAAAATCCTTATGAATTGTAATACGACTAAAATAAGATTGTAAGAAAATATAAGTATAGAAAAATATAGTTAGAGATATAAAAGTTAAGTACCACTGATACGGAGATTTAATATACAAAGGTCAATTACCTACTTCTACCCTATTTTTTAGAGACCCGCATCACGTTAAATCGATGTAAATCGGCGCAGGATCGGGAAAGGGCCAAATTAATTAAGATTACAGATTGGATTAGAGTGGGATTAGATAAACAAGAAGAAACAACCAACCTAAAACGAATCAGTGGTACTTACCTACGTGTGAATCTATATTATGTTTAACCGGTTAATAATACTCAATATTAGGTAATTTAGCAGGGAGGGTGTATTGATTAATCTACTCCCCGACGTAGTCGGTAGTCGACGTAGTCGGTGTACTTCAGAGTATATTGAAAGAAGGGTACATATAAGTAATTACTACCTGTATCAATAGTCGACGTAGTCGGTATGATATTATTGTTATGTATATTATTACTATTCCTACAAATTATGGTTCTATGGTCAATTATCAGGTTAGTCGACTACGTCGGTGGTAACCTGTAGGGGGTAGAGGTTGGGGATATAGGTAAGGGGTTACATTAACTATATGGCACCATATGAAGAAGTATTGATTTATATAATCTTATTCGCAAGATTTTATTGCGGTATATGGCCCCTTTATTACTTGTTTATACCCTTATTACTTTTAACTATGAAAACATCTCTCCTATTGTTCTTCCCCAGAAGAACCCCTTCTTTTGTCTCTAATACTCAAGACTCTCCTCAAGTTTGTCTGCCTTCCTCTGTCTCTTTCTTCCCCTTTATTTCCTCTTCTTTCTTCCCTCTTTTTTCTACTCCTTCCTTTGTTTATAATCCTAATCTTCCTCATGATATTTATACACAAAAATTACTTGCTCATCAGGAATCTTTTCCTGATAATCGTCTCTCTGGCAGACCAATTAAATCTTTCTTTGTACTTTTAGATACTGTTAAACTTAATAATTTACTTACTTTTCTTATTAAAGCTCTTAAATCTTTACCTTGTTTTTCAGATAATCATCTTTATAAACCTTATGGACTTGTTATTTCTATGCAAGCTCATAACGATGATAATGAATGGCCTATTTTATTTGACTACACTCGCTTTAATTATCTTAATTCTTCATCTCTTAAAAAAATTGCTCATAGTCTTCTTTCTTATTTATCCTTTGCAAATGAAGAATATCTTGGTCCTTCTTTAAGAGGTTTAGCTAAAACTATAGAATCAGTATCAGAGTAATAGGCAGGGTTGTTAGGAATATATTTATATTTATTAATATTGATACGAGAATAAGCAGTGATAGCGGAAGCAAGAGCAACATTGGAATTAAAAGGATTATAATTGATATCAGTTGTAGAAGAAACATTTAAAATTACTTTACCAGAGGATAATTCAATAGAATTAGTAATTCGAAGATTAGGGTTAACAGATAAGGCAGCTAATTCAGGTGAGTCTTGAGCTAAAACATGAATATCAGATAATTCAGGTAAAAGGCCGGTACGACCATATACACTATTTAACATTAATTTAGCAATGAATCTTTCTACTTTATCAGTAGTAGAGGATTTAATATCATAGAAATGGTTGACATAACTAGTAAAGACTTTACCACGAGAAAAGTTGTAACCATAATGTGGAATAATAATGTAACCATAATTGTTAATAACGTCGCGGAGTTCTTCAGAGAAGTACCAACCGCTCCAGGAACCAAGTTGACAGACTAGTTTACCATTTAGAAAGCGTGGTAGAGGGGCAATATGTAAGTCAGAAGGGGTGATAACTGTGACATAGAAAAAGCCGAATATATTAGAGTCACTAAATGAAATATCAGAATCAAAGAAAGTAGGATTACCAACTGGCATATCAAGCATCATTGAGGCTGGGTATAAACTATTAACATCATAATAATATAGGTCAGTGCCTGTAGGTTTATATACGTCTACAATTCCACCGAAGAAGGAGTTACGAATATCTGAATCTACTTTACCGTGTAGAGAAACAATAGTATTTGGTTGTAAATGATTTGTTCTTAAAATAGCATAAGCAATTGCTGGAAGAGTAGAGTATTTTAAAATGTGAATACCATGATCAATAAAGATTTGGCCAACGAATTTATCAATAATATTCCAAAGAGAGTAACAATCATGATATAAATAGTTTAAAAGAGTATCTTTAAAGCTCCAGTTAGGTTCAACTAAGGAATTATAAACATCTAAGGAAATATTATTATAAAAACTAATATTAGGGGTAGGGCCTACATAATTTAAATTATAAGGTGAAGCAAATTTATGAGGGAAAACACCCTTTGATTCTTCTTCGGATAGACCGAAAGATTCACATAAGGCAGCAAGGGATGCAGGTAATATAGCAATAGAGTCAACAAAATGAATAGTACATTTACCAATAGTCCAAGTAATACTAATAAAGCGTCCATCACGAGTTGATTATTTAATAATTTATTTATATAAGTGTAATTCAATTCTTTACTAGTAATAAAAACGAAACGTTCTAAGTGATTGGTATGAAAACCTGCTAATTTAACAAAATCGGATTCTGACAAGATTATAATACAGGGTGAAAAACCACGTCGACGAATAGACATTTCATCACTTTTAATAAAATTAAGAGCAGTTTCACTATTATATTCAGGTATATTTTCTTTTATCCAGGTATCAGTAGTAATAAAAATAAAACATAATAATGGCGCAGGTATTAAATCAATATGATTAAAAGTAAATGGTGTAGTATTAGTAGTTCTTGTAAACCATGAAGTATAAAATTTATTAGGATTTGATTTACCTTTAGCAATAATAGAAGCGCTAAGTAAGAAAAAGTGATTAATTATTTCAGACTTAATTATAGTACCTAGACGAGAATTAGGATGTATGAAATTAAGATGTTTATTAGTATCATCTTTATCAATAAGATTACCTATAAAATAAAAGGACAAGTAAGTGTTGAATGTTTTGGTTTTACTCTATTTAGGAATAACAGAAGATTGAAGTAATTGACGGGAAGAAATAAAGATATCATCAGATAGAATTTGAGTAACCCAACCGAAAAGATTAACACGGAGATGAAGAGAAGTACGATAAAACTCATCACTGTCAGAGAATTCATTTAAAAGATCCTCAACTATATTATCTAAAGTCTGACTATTAAAACGAAGATAAGAGAATAAAGTATACCAACCACCATCAGAACCACCAATAAGAACACGAATAGACAAGAAGATCGCCAAATCAGGTTTAATATTACCATAATTATCTAAGAATAGGTATTTATCATTAAGAAGTAAAATACCATTAAGTAATGATTGACCAGTTATAGTAGAAATTTTAATATTCATATTATGGACAGGTTTATCAAAATCAGTGGTCGAAGGAGAGTTAATAAAACTAGGGATAGAATAAATGATTCTAGAAGAATGAATAGAACGAACAGAACGGGGAGGGGCGAAGAGAAGGTTAAACATAATAAATAAAAGGTATACAGAGAAGGTCAAATCATACAATAAGAAAAGAAGAAAAGTACCTAGAGATTAATCCTCCATATGAGGAGCATATAAAAACAAAGTAAGTTACCCTATAGCTCTCTCATTTACTACTAATCAAATCAATTAATTGTTAACTTATCAAACATTATTATATATACTACTTTTTATTATCTAACTTATATACAAATTTTACTACAACTACCATAGGCAATATTTAAACCATTTACTTTATTAACTTATATATTTAATATACTGTATATTATACAACATTATACTATACTATATCTATGTAATATTACCATTGATAATAAACTATACGTGTGTAGTAATATAACATAAATAGTATAATTATTACCAATAAGAATAGATAATAGTATACCAACCTCTGTAATATAAGTAAAA
>JADGKD010003573.1:0-14416 GCA_026955015.1 Nowakowskiella sp. JEL0078
TTCCATTCATACTTCGGCCCGAATTTTCCAACTCTGTGTCCAAAAGGTGCTTAAACGTGGTTGCACGTATTGCAATAGAACTCCGAACTGCATTTGGACCACCTCCTTTGCGTCCAAGATCAGCTGCTTCTTGATTAACATAGTTCAGGAAATGATTATTTTTCATCGACTCAAGAACAATGTCAGAAGCCAAAATTGAAGCCCAATTCAATGAAATCCATGTGAGTGCATTCAATGCAAGGCGGTAGGCTCTATGATTCCCCATAATCGGTGGTTCCCCAGTTGGCATGTCATCTTGATTGCCCGTGACGAATCCGCAATCATAATTACGACGTTCATACGATGATCCTGGACAAATTAAATTTTCTAATGCTTCGGGTTGGAAAATTCGTGCTGAAATCCATTTAAAGTCAATTTTACATAATTTTAAAGTTTTTCACAAACCATAAAGATGAGTAGATTTGGGGGGAGATCCAACCACTACAGCCAAAATAATTACCATCAAATCCCGAATTTCACTCTTTTCATTCTCAAGGAAAAGAGCCATTGTTACATCACTCCCACGTGGACTATTACGAGGAATTGGTCCATTGGCAATAAATCGAAAGGCTGGTAGCTCATTTGCAGTCATGCAAAGCTCACGTATCAACAGTGAGTTTGCCAGACTCAAAGATTCATTTACTAAAGCACAACACTTATTACGCTGAAAGTAATCAAAGTAGCAAATGATAATCAATTGCATTCTGCATTTCAACCGATCAGCCAGCTTGTTTTCGACGTGCATGCCGTGTACGTACTGATGTAACAAATTAATATTTCCAGAGGCAATCACAGCTCGCAACTCAAAGTATCCTTCCTTAGCAGTGTCATTGGCACTTCCATCTTTATCAATGGTAAATGACGGAAGGGAAAAATCTGCCAGCTGACTTGATTCTGTATTTTCTAAATTATTTTTGTTGAGCCAGTCTCCCACAGGAAATATTTCAAGGAGACTTGGAGTTTTCAGCAACTCAACAATAGACGTTTTCGGTAAGGATGAAAGAAAATTGAGCCTGCAGGCAGCTGTTGAAAGCTCATTCAGTTGAGTATTAAGTATGTGCCTAATGGCAAACAATGTATCTTCGGGTGACTGGCTTGATAGACCGATTAAACTCTTTCCAGACTTCCGAAGGATGATTAATTGAAGGGCAGTTCGATCAACTTTGTTAACAAAAGTGATTTGAGCATAGCGCGGGGGAATCGTAGTTCTGTAAAGAGTACAAAGTGTGTGCAAATCTGCTTGCATATATTGTTCCATAAAGATACAAAGTACAACTACTGACAAGCGATGAAGTGATGGCAATGATTGAAATCCATGCATAGCAAAATTTTCCTTGATTTCTGAAGGTATGAAAAGCAAAAGTGATTGAGGCAAAACATCAGTCTCTTGAGTCCGTTTATTAATAATATTTTTTGACCACTCAAAAACATCAGGCACAGAACTTTGCAATATTCGACGAAGCATTCTAACACACCAGAGAAAAGGTGCGAACATGGAAGATGAAAGCGGGTCTTCAATGTGCTCACAAGAATCCAGAAATATTTCAAAAGGGGGCTGTACAAGCTCAAAATCATGCATTGATTGTAAGTTGCTATCATAAAGTGGTAATAGGAAAAAGCTCATTAATTCTTCAAATATACGAGTTGTTGAATCAGAAGTAATATGTGTTTCTTTTCGCTTGTTCTCAATAAATTGCAGTGTTTCATTCAAACTGACATTGATAGGGATCTGTTTTATCAATTCGTATGCGGCTTGGAGTGGAATACGTGCATTTGATACTATGATGTGAACTGACACTAAAAAATCATATTTCTTCAGAACGGATTTGTCTAACCACATGGGACGTCGCAAACGTGCCGCAAGGGTTCGTGTTGCTAGAACCCAGCTTCTAAGCTGATCAGGTGATATTAATGTTTGAAATCGATTGTACAACAAGACTACAATTTCAGCAAACACAGATTGTAGCACCGACAACGGTTTCGTCACCTCAAACACCTCAAATTTGGGGGCTGCAAACACACTAATCTCATTCAAATTTGAAAAAGCGACTTTTAAATTAGCTAACAGTTCACCATTGATATGTCGCATCATGATTAATTCAACCAATGATGATTTAGACCACAAAAGTTTATCAATCAATTCATTGACCGTCTGAACAAATATGTCAATATTAGAAATTTTGATGTTCAAAGTACGAAGTATGAAGTCTTTTTTCGCTGTCCTAATGAGTTCCGGATTTGAGTCAATAATCGATATCAGCTTTTGAAATGGTCCTGATGACACAAGTTTTTTAACTATCGACTCCAACATAACGTCTGCAAGTGAGTTTTTTGACTTCACTGATCTTGATGTGGATAAAATATGGTTTTCGATAATGTCAAAAAATGCAAGTGATGGGACCGAATTCTTAATGGTGACAGAGAATCTCATTTGCCGTTCCGAGGAGAATAATTCAACATGGTCTTGAACTACAATGCTATCCAATGCTGCAGTAACTAGAAGGGAATATTAATTGAAGTTAAGATATTTCTAAAGATAATGAAGTATACCCAAGCTTTGGTACAATTGCACTTCAGTAGAGGTTTTAGTATCCAACCCAGCATCAATTCGCTCAAGTGAACCAGATGAAAGTAATAATACAAGGCAAGATCTGACGAAGACAGAAAATAACTCAAACATTGATTCTTGCAATACTTGAGTCATGGAGCGGTCTGAGCCTTCGCGAATTTTGGCACCAGCATACTCAATCACAGAACGAAGCAATTTCCGTGACCACGCATCTGTAAACCTCTTCATTATTACAAATTTGATAAATTGGTCATCTTTATCCAAAAACTTGAGTAGTGCGGAGTAACGATCTTTTCCTTTCAAGCAATAGATACTTGATGTGCGAGGAAGTTCACTCATGATTCTATTCATGTGAGTATCCAAATATTGAATTTGAAGACCTTTTACAAAATCTTGCAAAACGTTGTTGAAGTAAGACTCAAAGATCTTTCCAAATGATTTGCTGAGTTGTTCTGAATCATTGGTTGGCACACCGATTCCAAGCCCAGCAGCAATCAATCTGCGAATATCCAACAACGGAATTCCATTCATTACATCGGCATTGGTTCCAAATCCGTCAACATAAACATATTCCCAGCTGTTCAAGAAGATTGCTTGATATTTTTCAGAAAGAAAACTACTTTCAGGGGGATGATGAATAACCATTATCGCAATCTGGTTATCAGTTATATGTGAATCAATTTCTGTTCGCAAAAAATTGAGCTGATTTGATGTTGCATGTTCAACATTGCATAGGCAAACCAGAACATGTATACCGTTAGATTTTGGTTGAGCGAAAAATGACGAAATTATAGCAGAACATTCAGATGTTGACTGAATATCACTCAAATTTATGACTTGCCCTATGCCTCCAGAAATTTCCACGACTTTAGCAATTCCAGCTGGTTTATAAATGATTAAATAAAGTTCAAGAATATTGTTTAGTAGTAAGTAACCTTTGGATGTATCATCACAGGTCCGCGTAAAAATGCAAAGTTTAACAGAATCAAATTGACCCAAAGAAATAAAGCCGTAAATACGGTTATATATTAAGCGCATCATGCTGAAATGTTCCTGATGTAACAAATAACAAGAAAGATAAGAAGTAGGCATTCGTCCTTTCAGCAAAATGATCTCTTCTGGACGTGCAAGCTGAAGAATTTGAAGATTGGCTCTTCGAAACAATTGAAGACCTAAATCGACATTTGACTTTAAGAATGTTTAGATCTTCGCAATCACAAAAATCAAGTTCAACTTACAAATGATTCGCCAATTGAATCAAAGCCAGGAACTGTTAAAGAACTATTTTTGGCTGAAGCTTCCAAAATGGTGAATAAATATGACTGTAGCGAATCCTTGCAATCAAACCCAAATAGAAGTCGGTTATTTGATATCCCAGTGTGCACACAATTCACAAAGTCGCTGCAAAAATCTGACAGCTTATCAATATTGATAGCAAGATCTCGAGGAATCTGAATCTCTTTTTTAAGCTGCTTTTGAATATGTCGAACTGAAAGCTGATATTTTTCAAATCGGTCAAGGAAAGGCAGAGGAATTTCCGCAATACTTCTTAAAGGAACAACGATGATCATTTTGAATCTTTCATGCACAAACACGGGCTTTGATAATGACCCAACCGCTACATTTACAAATTGCTCTTCACGGCCATGTTCTCCGATGTAAACGGTGAAGTACCTATTGAAAGCTATACAAAGATGAGATGCGATGCTTCAATCAATTAAAAGGAAAATACCATCATAAAAATTGGTACGCACAGGTCCACTGTTAACCAACAAAACCGTGTCACCTCTCGACATTGCTTCTTTCACGTCAATTACAACACTAGAATGCTCCAAATCGTTTACATCTGCTGGAAAATCACCAACGGTGACTATTCGAAGTTTTTGTGAATCCCGGATCCCCGAAATGAGTTTCTGGAAGAGTGACACCGCAGTATTATTCAATGTGGGATCAAGTAACATAATATATCGAAAGGGGCTGGTGTTAGGATCGCTGTCATTGTCAAAGTCTTTGAAGCTTTCCAACAGTGGAGTAATGATGTTGTCATTCATTTTTGTAAGAAAATTCGAATCGGCATCCGGTATTCTTTGGTCAACTTTAGAGAGATTGCGAAAGAACATGTTTACTATTCCTTGGAATGCTTCTTCTCCAACTCCATTGAAATTACGACGTAGTGCTCCCAACAATGCATCTGGGCTAATGTGCAACTTGGAGTCTGCCCACATTTGTCTTTTACGCAAAGCACGCAAGAAGAAAATAATATCTCGTTGCTGAAAGAGATTTTCCTTCACCGGTTTTGTAAAATCAGCGAGTTTTTCGAAGCATTTACAGAAGGCACCAATCAATTCTTTCCCACCTTTTGCATCCACATCATTGAAAACGGTACCCTTCACCAGAGCAAATAAGTCTTCTGGAGGGGTTTTTCCATGTTGTAGAAAGGCACATCGGTTTGTCTTGGCAGCATCAAGAATAGTGTTTGAGAGAATCAAAGTTGCCACTTCCGGTTTGTCAGTTAAGTAGTGTAAAACTTTCAAAGGCATTTCCATTTCCTTTGGCAAACCTAAACGAGGAGTTTGGGATTTGAAATTGACAGAAATACATCAACTCTAAGCATAGACGTAACAACATCAACTACTGCTTACCTGCTTCGTCAAGGATAACAGAACACCTATTCTTTACTCCAAGAATCCTCTGGCGATCCAATGCTGTTTGGTAGATGGACTGAACTTGTTTGTCAGAAGATGATGCGGAGCATTGATATCTTTAAAAAAAAAAAAAAAATTATATCTGAACAAAAAAAAACCCCCCCTCTCCTAACCTGAACGTATGAAGGTGGTGGAAGTCAACGAAGAAAGCATTTGACCGTGATCCAACCATATTTTCACCCAAAATCGATCCACTCAATGTTTTACTAGAACCAGCAGGGCCAGTTATTAACAAAGGAATATTCGCCTCCATGCACACGGCTAATACGAAGAAGTTTTCAAGAAACGCACTCGTAGGAGCGACTGCTTTTGGAATCACCGCCTTTTTGAACAGGGTAAGCATCGCATTTTCAATTTTTTCTTTGGCATTGAAAATATTTAAATTCCAATTGAATTTTCTATTGATTTTATCATCAATTTTTTTCAGAAAATCTATTCGTTCTGACCCTGGTCGTAAACGATATAAATGCGAAACAGCGAGTGACAGCACTGCAATTTCAGCAAAAGCTCTTGAATTTTTAGCGTAGGAGAATGCTAATTTGGAATTTTGGAATGCTAATGCGAGTTTTCTTCCAATTTTTGAACCAAAAAATTGCAGAAGTTTTAACGCACGCATAACATCTCGTATTGAGGCCTTGACTCGACTAATATTTGCATTTCTTATTGCCCGTTGTCCTAACAATATCAAATCAGCGAATAGTATTTTTTGGTCATCTGTCGCATCCAAATTCGAAACCTCAGAACCAAGTGCCAAACTAACAAAGTCTATTTCCTGAATTTCTGTAAATTCTCCAAATTCCGCTGAACGCCAAATCAATGAATCTTGAGGATTGTGGACAATATAGTCCCGAATTTTCTTCCCTGTTGAATCTAAAATTCCTGGTTCAGGTTTAGTCCCTGTGTGCATCGATGCTTCATTACTCATGGAGTAGGTGTACGGATTCATGGCTGCCACAATAAACAAGTTTTTAGGAAGGTCCTTAGCATCAATGGTTCGATCACAAATAATCTCCTGTTTAAATTCGTGAACCATCAATTAACAATTCCAAATTAATTCACACCAACCTTGACGACACCCATGACCGAGGTAGTGTTGAACTCATCCATAAACAAGATAACAGTACTTCCAGTGAATTTTAATTCCTCGGCTACAGCAGCGACTTCCAAAACTCGTTGTTTGATATCCAAGGCTGAGAGTCCAGCATGCATTGGAAGGGTGTAGAATACTTTCCTTGAGCCTGCCTTCAAAAACAGTTCAATGAGTTGTAGTAGCTCTTCAAGATTTATGTCATCAAAGTTCACAAGTAAATTCTTCACACTAAGCATTTTTTCGTGAGTGATATCAATTAAATTGTACTTATTCAGAATTTCATGGAGCCACTGAATAAATGATTTTCGGACTGCATCCAATGATGGTGTATGAACTTCTTCATCCGCTTGCTGAAGAAGATTTTCTACTCGCTCAAGACTTTTGTCTTTTTTTACTTCGGGATCCTCATCCATCATCGCAGTAAGACAAAGTTGTTTGAAAACATTGTTTATTCTTTCACAACGATGATTCAAATTTTCAACATTTAAGCAATTTCGTAATTCAATTTGGATTTGCGTTTGAAATGCAATATTATACCGAAGTAGGGTTTCTTGAATGAATTCATAGATCAGAGCAAACATGTCCGGGAATTCTCCTCTCAACAAGTTAGAATAAAATTCCAACATTTCCGTCTTACCAGTTCCTAGATTTAAAAATTTAAAAATGAATACTCCAAAAAGGTAAATTTTATAACCTGTTTCTCCAGTGTATATCAGATTCAATCCAGAAATCCGTCGAGAATGCAAAAACAACAAATTAATGCCAATGGATGGCGTCAAAATAAATTTGCTCTTTTCAATGACAGTTACTAAATTCGAAGATCTATGCTGACCAATGCTGGCAGAGATTTCAATTCGAAGGCGTCCTGGTGAATCAAGTGCAATTTTTCGATCCGTATAATGAAAAATGGGAGGAGCATTGTGCAGCCTGAGAATATTGTCAGTTTTCCTACTAAAATTCAAAAATGAAATGGTTGGTAAGGACACACTGGGATCACTGCAGATTGAAAAAATAGTCGAATCTTCCATCTGCGGAATTGCCACACGGTAGGATGACATTTTTGCCGCTTCTGCTACAAAAATCGAAATCCAGGTGTTCAGAAGTAGTGATGGTGGCTCATATATTCTTTCTATTGAAGTTCGAACTATAAAAAAAAAATTTTTCAGTGTTGTATTGGTTTGTAACTAAATATTACCGCAGTATTTACAAAATTGCACCAACCAGTCGAATTTCAATTTCAATATTTGCACAAAAGACTGTGTGGTGATATGATTTGTAGGTAGCTCAAAGCCATAATGCAACTTAATTTGGGCTCGGCATATATCCAGAACAGATCGCACTTCAATGTCAGGCATTGAATTTACTGTTGTATTGTCAGCAAGCTGTAGAATTCCTTGAGATGTTTGAACCACATCATTGGTTTTTGTTCCTTGTGAGTTATCTATATCTCTATGCAATTTTTTGTAAAATCCATTCAATATTCCGGCAACCAACCGAGTTGCAAAATCAACGACATAAGGTTGTATTGTCCATGGCTGAAAATTTGTACGAAATGCGCACAGAGTCGGGAGGGTCACCAACAAATCTCTATTATTATGTGGCATTCCTATTTCACTTTCAGGAGCAGGGGATAATTCAACGAATATATACCATTTGCTGGTAATCAATGAATAACACTGCACAGTTCCTGATTCTTCATGAATCGTCAAGCCGAAAAAGATGAGTAAATACAAAAAATACTCGAACTTCTCAAGATTGGCATACGATGACACAAAAAAGGTGATAATTACTGTTGTTCCACTCACCTTTAAATGACTTAGTTCTAGCATAAATGATGTAACATCCCAATCTTCATTTATTGTGAATGAGACTGAAAGCGCTGCTTTTTCAGCAGCCTGTTCTAGTGCTGCTGTCTGCTGCTTGATGTAGAATGTCTTGCCGGAACATGTAGACCCATACACGAGCTCGAGAGTTTGTATGTCGATTGCTGATACCATTCCCAGATCCTTTAATTGTATGTCTTTCCTAATATCTACCTGTATAGGAGGCGGTAGAAAGCTGTACATACTGATTCCCATAGTATCCATGAATATGAGTGTCAAATCAAATGACTGAGTTAATTCTGTTTTTGCAAGGACATATGTACACAATTCTTGTCGAGTATCCATGCTGAGGCGATTAACTCCAACAACAATAGTCTTTTCTTTGTTGTAGTGGTTCGCTCTTTCCACAAACTTTATAATATTGCTGGATGTAGTTTGGTTGTTGCACCAAAATAAAAATGAAGGTTTTGGAGGCGTAAACCCATTCAATTCGAAGATTGCATAAAAAAGCTGTGTTGGATCTAGGTTGACTGCATTAATGATATCTACTTTAACAGAGGATACTTTGTGTGACTGATTGCGAACTTCAATGAGAAATTGATCCTCCAAGGATTTCACAAAAACATCAGCAATTTTCGCAACCTCTTCCCATGATCTACCATCCTGGTCATTTTCGAACTCACCTACCATTGGTAGCGAATCTATTTGATTAAACTGCTTGACCTTGCAATCTGGAAACATCAAAACCAGATAAGGCAAAAGTTCTCTGTAAAAATCAAGTTGTTGGTGATGACTGACTTCATCAACCTTATTAACGCAAACAGTTCCAAAATTGATAATATTAAGCAATGATGCATATTGTTTATGCGTAAGCAGAGAAAGCCGACCAACTCCATGGCAGTGACACACTTTCATCCAGTTGCCGAGTTCTTGCTTGAGCTTCTCATGAATATGCAAAACCGACTCAATATCTTGCGACACGGAAATCTCCATCAACGATTTGTCATTTGAAACATCTGAGTCAGTATCCTTACTGAATTGCCTCTGCAGACCTGACCAGCCTTTGATGTACTCAGGATGACCTTCGGCTTGTAGTTGAATTCGGATTGAATGAATTTCATGAGCGTTTTTATACATTGTTAGAAAATGTCCAATTTCTTTAGTTTGTACAGACACTGTGTTTTGAATAAAAACTCGAATCTGCAGCACTAGATCGTCCAATAGTGCAGATGGATAATCAACATCTTCATCTGTACGCCCATCACGGTAAATAAATAACAGTTTACCACCATTTGACGTAAGGAGTGACCTATATTTTCCTGATGCAACAAGATCGCCCATGTAACTAACCACGTTATCCAATCGTAATCCATTACCCATACTGAATAAAACTTTGATTTCAGGTAAATGTAATGAAACTGTTCTCAGCCTTGCAATCTCCCTTTTAAAATCTTCCTTTGAGAATACAATAGTTGAAATGTCATTCATCATCGAGTGAAATCTCCTTCTTGCGTCAAAAGTGGTATCTGTAGAGTTAGCAGTTAAAATCTTCGCCGCCAATTTTTCTGCTGCGACAACATTGTGTAGGAGAACTGTACCCTGAAAACGCCAAAAATTTTTAGCGGCTGAAATCAAGAACCGAACCAGTTGGACATACCACTTCGTATCCTTGAATTGTACCAGTAAGAAATTGTACACGTTTCTGAAAATCTTTCCGGGATCTCACAAAGTCGACAAATAAAGCACCATCCTTAGCCATTGTAGCAAATAATTCGTAATGATAAGACTTAAAATTTTCTCCCAAAATTTCAGATATATTCTCCAAAATTTGTTTGATCTCCGAAGGCTTAATTGATTTCAGATCAAGTTGTGAATCACACGCAGACTGAAGTGCCTGCGTGATTTCGGGGAAAATATCAAACTGATTAAAAAAACTGTACAGTGAATCTCTGTTTTGAATGAAATGGAAGAATTCAGCTGTATTTTTCATATCACGACTCATATCCTCAATCTGCTTGGGATTTATTTTTTGCAAATGCCATCGCTCCGAACTATAAATAAGTTGTGTTTCAGAAAAGAAATAAAGTAAAACCATTAACTGTAATACATCAAAGAAAATTCAGTATCCAATGAACTCAAACCATCAGAAGCCTCATACAATAACCGGAATTTATCGAATTCAAATCCATTCTCTAATTCCTTGAAAAAAACAGTTGTCAACTTTATCACAGTTTGTAGATCATCAACCCCGAACTATAATATGCGAAATTAATCAAGTATTTAAAATCAAACAAAATACACAAACAATCTTGTCTTCAAATTCCAACTTCATTGCGAATTTCTTGCAAATGACATTGAAAAGTATAGATTTTTTCGATATAAAGAATAGAGCATCACCCAATGATTCAAAATCTAAACCAAGGCTTGATTTTGCAGTGTCCAGACAAAACTCCAACTGATTGATCGTTGGATCAACAATGAGATTTTGAATTTCATTAAGACAATTTTGTGATAAATGCGACCAATTTTCATTTCCCGCAATCCATTGTAGTAAAGAAAGCATATTCGAAAGTTCTTGTCGTAATGTTACAAGCTTCTCATATGCCAAATCAACTGTCTCCAGGAGCAGCTTTGCCTCCAGAGCTTTCAATAGTTCCATATGAACATGGTACCATCGGAGCTGGTACTCTTTCCAAGCTCCTACTTCGGGTGCTGCGTATGTAATAAATATATCTCTGATCTATATAGCACAAAAAAATATTACAATTCGATGGGGTGATATGAAGAATTGAAATTACTTTGTCAAATTCTTTATCCACTAGACTAATAACCGGGAAATATCGTTCCTTTACTGGCATATGTTTTCGAAATTTGAAAAGCGTAGATAAAGATTCTGGAATCTTCAAACGATCACTATAAATCCAACAGTAAGAGGTCCAAATTTTCGGAATGAAAACTATTATAACTACCTGAAACAGTCCGGAAGTGACTTGTTCCATTCCTTGGCAATTTGAACCATCAGGCCATATGCAGGTATGCACCAGTTGCGTACGTTATCATGCGTCATTTCCCAAAGCCAACGTGTTGCATTATCTATTCTGGCTATTTTAGAAACTGTAACAAAAGTGTTTGAGGCAAGAGGTGACTTTTTGGTAATTAGAGCTCGTGAGAAAGCCAACTGAAGCAAATAGTAAAACTCTGAATATTTTTCATTTTCTTCAAGCGTGTGAAATTTCAAGAGTAGCAGATTAACATTAATATTTATCCAATTTTTCTCAGGAATCTGAATAGATGAAAGATTAATTTAATATGTAATATTTAAACAAGAATGAAATACTTTTTTTATAAAGTCATCAATTTCATATTCAGACAAGTCACATAACGCCTGAGAACACTTTGGGGTCAACATAACAAACTCAAATAGTTTATCTATTTCAATATTCGACTCTAACACAAGAGAGAACGGAAGATGTGTGTTTCCTTGTTCAATTAAGAAATCTGAATTGCTTTCTGAGAATTCTGCGAACTCTTTCAACTCATTGTATTTAAAAAGCACTTGAAAAGTTTGTTTTAGATCTTCTGATGGTATTTGAAGTTGAAGTGTAGAATAAATCTTTATTGACTTAACTTCCGATGCCTGTGCAACAACTTGAATTCTTTTAATTGTAGTGCGGCTAATGGGTGTATCAATACTCCTCAGTTCCGAAAAGGCCTTACATAAATTGATTGCTTTTTCTTCGTTTTGCAAAAGATTCAAAATAATCCTGTTGCATGCTGTCTCACAGAAATATTTTTCGCAAAATATTGTAAGGTTCATCACGAATATACGAATACCATCAACTCTTGACAGCATGTTTCTTCCGAATCCACTGAAGAAAAACTCTACACAATTTGTTAAAAATTACATACTAAAAAAATTATGACCACCTTCAATTTTGTCTGAGTTGTTCACAAACATAAAGACTGATACAAGTTCAAACACCGCACGAATATATTGTTCAACACTGTGAGAGATATCCTCTTTTGAAGCCGTGGATTTCAAAAATCTTGAGATTTCATCATGTACCACTACATCCTTCAAAAGGTAAGACAACAATTCACTTCCGATATCATTGAAATCTGGGGCACTGAAGTCGAAAACATTCAAGATGAAAATTTTCTTTAAAGTGAAAATCATGTAACCATTAGAATTGAGCTTGTTATTCTTATCGATTTGAAATAGCCTGATCCTACTCTCGAATACTGACAGTAAACTTGTCTGTTTACAACCGCGGATCAATTGATATAAAATCAAAAGAATTGCATGTGTTTGCAACATGGAAACCCAATAATCTCCTTCAGAAGGGGGGCTTTTTTGAAATTTTTTTGCATGTTCAACATCCAGATTCAATTTCGATTCAAGAAAAACTTTTAAGAGCTCAGATACCACCATATTAAAGTTGTCCACACTAAAGCTATACTCTGCCAAATAATTGTGGATTTCGCAAAGATTCAATGGTGGGACAGAAAATAAGGTTGATTCGAAAGTGATAAAAGCCTCTTTTAATTTGCTATTTTGTGATGACATCCCAAAATACCTGAATTGAAAAATATTAAAAGAGTTCCGAGATCAATACAATTTAATACTGTTTTAGTTTCAACCACATGAGTATAAATGCAATCCAGACAGAAGTCTTGCTTGTTCCATGTTGTTCAATGTCATTTGTGATTTCGTTCACAAGCTGCACAATTTCATTTTCAAATTCTGGATTTTGCTTAGAATTGTTAGATATGTCGTAGTTTCTAAAAATAGACCAGATAGGAATAAAAAAATCTTGGAAATGGTTTTCGCGTTTTTTTAAAGCTTCACGAAGCGAAAAACATATCTTGCTTGTGGATTTTATATTAGAAATACCTAGTAAACTCGCTCCTGTCTTCACCACGTTTTTAGCTTCCTGCCATAGCCATGTGGGACCAGTTAGAGACTTTGCTGCACTTATAAGATCATCTTCGTTATCATCCATGTGAATTTTTCCTTTGTAAGATTCCGTTGATGTATCTGCAGAGAATTGTGATTCGCGTGAATAGCGACTTTGATCTTCATTCGGGGGCATATAATCTATTAGCGCTGTTTCCTCGAACATGCTTCCCATGTTGTATTCTTTGCTCAATTTGGACATTTCATCAATTGAACCAGATGAATTTTGCTTTGTAAATTCGCTATTCAGACTTGCAGATTCCAGTTGACTTTTTGATTCTTCTTCTGATTTGGACGCTCTTTGGGAATGATCAGTTTGCATAAGAGTCGTGAAGCCATCGATTTGGGTTTTGACTTCGTTTTGAAGATATTGATGATCTGCTCCTTCGTTTACTTTGATGGGTGATTTTTTGGGAATCAGAGGATGAGGTTGGTGAGTGAGATAATATTCTTCCAATCTCAAGCGGATGTTGTTTTCAGAGCCTGAGAAATCCAGCCCGAGTTCTTTGCATTCGTTTCGAAGTTCTTGAACAGCGTCTTTCTCCACCGAAGGAAAAGAAGTTATGACGGAAATTTCGGAGTTATTGCTATAATATGCTTGTATTCTAGAAAGCAAAGCCTTTCGAACACCAGGGGATTCGAGCCCAAGTTCTCTGCATATTTTTATAAGTTCAGAGACGTTTAATTTAGAGAAATTCTTTCTTTCCGACGTATCAGTGCCCATTGAGCTACAATTTTCAAATTTAGATTCAATTCGTTAAATCAGACTCAGTGGCTTATGTGGCTTAGGTTTTAGGCTCGGACAACTTTAAATTGAAAACAACTATAATTTGCTGACAGCTATTGGAAATAATTTGAAACTAAACATTAATGCAATGCAGTAGACGTATGTATTTCCGCTTTTTAACGAAGACTTTCAAACACGATAAATCTTGGGGAAATATCTCGCCTTAAAGTGTACAGAAGCTCCAAATTATTTCACTACTCACTTGTGTCACAGTTTCACCTATTTCACACTTTTTTATGACACTCCAATATTGTTATATTCTCACTTATTTCACAGCTCCAGTTGTGTCACACTGAATTCCTATGTGAAATAATTGGAGCTTGTCTGTATTTGTTTTAGCTTGTGATTTCAAACAAATAACAAAAGAAATACCATATAAAAGAGTCTTGAATAAAACATAAAAAGATAACTTTAAAATAAAGGGTTTCTAAGGAATTGTCTAGGAT